>APFE030805130.1:23883-73978 GCA_000404065.3 Pinus taeda
GGAAATTGATGTACCAATTTACCCAAAACAGGGCCCACAATTTGGCGTTTCATCTTCTAGGGTTAGGTTTTGGAATGTGAGGGGTTTTCCATTGTTTCTCAACAATAAATAGGCCTTCGAGTCTCATTGTAACACAGTTGGGAACAATTCAGAAGCATGTAGCGACCACATCTCTTCTCAGAGATAAGCTACCATTGCCCTAGCTGGTTTATTTCCATTTCTGGTTGTAAGCATATTTCAGTGTTTTCCATTAATGAAATGAAGTATTATTTTCGTTGCATCTTTGTGTATATGGTTATCTCTATATTTTATTGTGTTCCTGTTTAAATCTGGATCAGGCTAGATTGTCTGCCACAATGTAGCCTTTACAGTTTAGAGGCATGTAGCCACCACATCTCTTCTCAGAGATAAGCTACCATCGCCCTAGTTGGTTTATTTCCATTACTATTTTAAATAAAAGTTTCTTTGTGGTTTTGTTTATTGGGCATTCTCCTACTTTTTCTTCTGGCAATTCAAGTTTTTAGATCTTGGGGGTCTTTCCCCCAAGAGCCATTTCAAGTTTCCAGATCTTGGGGGTCTCTCCTCCCAAGATCCATTTCAATCTTTTAGATCTTGGGGGCCTCCTCCCAAGAACTGGATCACCCACAATAGTCTCTTTCAATTTTTCAGTTTCCTTAATTGTATCACAATTTACTATTTTTAGCAGTTTTTTCGGCTCTTGAACTTCCAGAACCATTTTGAGGCACTAAACGACATTTTTTGGGAAATATGGGAGCTATTGTGTATGTCAAACAGAGATCATATGCCAAAATTACAACCCCAGGAAGTTGATGTACCAATTTACCCAAACAGGGCCCACACTTTGGTGTTTCATCTTCTAGGGTTAGGTTTTTGGATGTTTAGGGTTTTCCATTGTTTCTCAACAATAAATAGGCCTTCGATCCTCATTGTGATGGAGTTCAGAGGCATGTAGCCACCACATCTCTTCTCAGAGATAAGCTACCACCGCCCTAGCTGGTTTATTTCCTTTTTGTTTGTAAGCATATTTCAGTATTTTACATAAATGAAATGAAGTATTATTTCTGTTGCTTCTCTGTGTTTATGGTTATCTCTATAATTTGTTGCGTTCCTGTTTAAATCTGGATCACTAAGGGGTCATAATATAATCAAAGTCGACATAATAATAATAATGTAAGGGCACAACAATAACAATAGTGGGCTTCTACGAGGCACAATAATAACACTATGGGGACTACATGGGCACAACAATATAATAAGGGGGTTGCACTAATAACAATAAAGGGTTACACTAATAGTATAGAGACCTAACATGCCTCTCTCCTTAAAAAATTGTTGTCCTTAATGCTTGAGTAGTTCTGAATTCTTGTGTATAAAATTCTCGTCCTTCCATGTGGAATATTCAGCAGGTAAGTTCTTCCACTTGATGAGATACTCTGAATTTGATTGATTGCGTAGCTGTTAGGTTCTTGTTTCCTTGACTGCTTGAAGTTCTAATATGAATTTTCCTTCCTCATCAAGTTCCAACAATATTGTTTGAACTGGGAGCTTGTCACCTATAACCTTCTTTAAACATGAAGCATGGAACACTGGGTGCACTTGGGAAGATGCAGGAAGCTCCAATTTGTATGTCATAACTCCAATCTTTTGTAACACCTTGTACAGACCATAATGCTTTGGTGATAATTTATTATCCTTCTTAGCTTTCTTGAGGGAAATTTGTTTGTATGGTTGTAGTCGTAGAAATACCCAGTCACCTATATCAAAACTTATTTCACTGTGATGTTGATTTTCCTGTTGTTTCATTCTATTCTGCACCAAAGTAAGGTTATCCTTTAACAGTTTCAGAACTTGTTGTTGAGGCTCGATGTGATCCTCCACTACTTGAACCTTAGAATTTTCTTTTAAAGATGATGTGATGGATGGTGGATGATATCCATAAAGTGCCTTAAATGGGGTCATTTTTGTTGCAGTATGGAAGGAAGTGTTATACCACCATTCAGCCAAAGGAAACCACTTGACCCATTGTGTCTGTTTATCAGATACAAAGCAATGGAGATATCCTTCCAAATGTTTGTTCACTGTCACGGTTTGCCCATCAAATTTAGGTTGATAAGATGAGCTATGAGCTAACTGAGTACCCAAATATTCCACCTCTTGTACTCCAAAGAAACAATTGGAGCTTTTTTCATATAATTGTTTCTTCTCCAATAGTTTCAACACCCTATCAACATGTTGAACATGATCCTTCCAAGACTTGATGTAGATTAGTATATCATCAAAAAATACTAACACAAATTTTCTAAGTAAGGGTTTGAAAATGGAATTCATTGAACCTTTAAATGTAGAAGGTGCATTGGTAATGCCAAAAGGCATGACCAAAAATTCATAATGACCCTCATGAGTTCTAAATGTTATTTTTGGAATGTCTTCAATATCCATTCTGATTTGATGTTATCCTAAACGAAGATGCAACTTGGTGAAGTAAATTCCTCCATGTAATTCATACAATAATTCGTCAATGACGAGAATGGGAAATTCATCTTTAATCATAAGCTTGTTGAGCTCCCTATAATCTAAACACATGCGCCATGATCCATCCTCCTTGTGTACCAATACCACTGAAGCAGAGAAAGAACTTTGACTAGGGTGAATTATACCATCCTCTAGCATTTCTACAACCATACGTTCAATTTCACTCTTTTGGGCATATGGATATCTGTAAGGTCTTATGTTTGGAGGAACACTTCCTGGAATAAAATTAATAGCATGATCATGATCACGAATAGGTGGGAGGCCTTTGGGAGTCTAAAATACCTTGGAATGATTGTCCAAAACTTTTTTGAGATCTGGAGAAATAAATGATTTTGATGTGGGTACCTCTAGTGAACATAATTGTACAATTTTGCCTCGTTGTTCTTTATTTAGAAGCTTTGTCATGCTGTTAGAGCTGATTATCTTTCCCGGCTTCCCTACAATACCATTAATTCAACTTCCTTTCCTTCCAAAAAAAAATCAAGAAAAGTTCTTGAAAATTAAAATCTATCGTACCCAAAGATTGTAGCCATTTAACTCCTAGTAGAGCATCCACACCACCCATTGGAATGGAAATCATTGGACTATTCAAGACATATTCTCCCATGGATAGCTTGATATTATGGAACTTTACAGAGAAATTTATGGTTCCTTCATTTGCAACCATTACTTGACACTTTGGTGCTGGATATAGGAAGCAATTCAATTCCTTAGCTATCTTACAATGAATAAAATTATGGGTACTACCCAAATCAATCAACACTATTACCTTTTTCTTCTTGATATGCCTTTCTATCTTGAGAGTTTGACAAGTGGTAATTCTTGTCAATGCATTACAATATATGGTCATTTCATTTCTTCTTTCTTTGGGATTGGTTCCTGGTGTATATCCTCTTCTTCTGACGTTTCTTGTTCCTTTTCTTTCTCCTCTTCCCCATCTATGTAAATTAATTTATTCTCAGCACACTTATGACCTTTAGTGTATTTTCTATCACAATTGTAACAAAGTCATTTTTCTATTTTTTCTTCCAATTGTTGTGGTCTCAACCTTGTAGGTGGTGAAAGGCTAAGAGCAACAAAACTTCCATATTTATAGTTATGAGTGGTAGGCTTCCTTATTTCCATAATTTTTCTTTCAATTTTTCTTTCCAAATTGTATGCCTTCTCCAATGAATTAGGTTCCTAAAGGTGAACCTCAATTTGAATGTTATCCTTTAAATTCCCTATGAAGACATCAATCCTCTGCTTCTATGGAATATCATTTAACCTTATATTCAATTTTTGGAAGTCCTCAATGTGCTCTTCCATTCAACCCTTTTGTTTGAGATTTATCAATTGGCTAAAGAAGGTGTTGCTCTTTGTGTCCTCATAACATGTTATCATTTCCTCCGTGAAAATTTACCAGGTGATCATTATACCATAACAAAGAACAAATCCCTTTATACCATAAAAATTGATTCGATTCTAAATATACAGAGTTATGGGATCATTGCCATCAAACTTCCTCATATCGATCTTTGGAATACGGTGGTTCTTCAATCCAATGTTAGATTCTACGAAATCATGATTAAAATTTATTTTTTTTCTCATCATGAGTTTCCTCTACTACCTTTTCGTCATTAGGATGCCTTTCTTGTAGTAGCTTTGTGCCACCTTCCTTCAAACCTTCCATGTATTTCTTCAAATCTACTTCCCTACAATTGATATTAACTTCCATGGCACATATAAAACTATTTATCTCAGCTTCGATCGCATTCTTCAAATCATCCATACAATTTTGCTTACTAGGTGTTTCTATTTTCTTGATTCAAGTCATTCTTTTTCTTACTTTTAGAAGCTCGATCTTCAATCTGTTGTATATTTGGAATTTCAATTCTCCAAGGTCTAAACCTACGACCTGTATTATCCCTCTGCGCCCTCTTTCCAATGCCACTAGTCTTATCGAAATTGGATTCTCCAAGAAAGAGTTATGCCCAATTTCCAAAGATGACCTAATTATATACTTTTTCAGTAGAGAGAACTTGTATGAAGTGCCATGTATCCCTTCTTAGACCTTTGGACCTGAAAACAATAAAAAACAAATTAGATTCCGTCCTCTTTCTATATCTTCTTACGAAATTTCAATCTGATACTCAGAGAGAAAGTTATGACAATTTTCCCATGGTAACCTGTTTGGGGTGTAATTCGGGAGCCTGTAGAAATCCTAAATGTCTTAGACCGTATCTTCGAAAATATAGCGAAACAATATCTGAAATTCGGGCCCGAGCTTCACCAATAGTTCAACTCAAATGAGTTTTAATTTCAAATTTTGAACCTTCGTAGAAAATAAATTATAGCGACAATTTTGTGATGACGTGTTTGAGATGGAATTATGGAACTTGAAAAAACCCTAACTTCCTCAAATCATATATATGAAAATATAGCGAGAAAAGATCTAAAATTCAAACTTGAGGTTCAGAACGATCGTTGAGAAAAATTTATAGCGAAAATATCATGATGACCTGTTTGGAGCAGTGAAACCATAGGGGGAAACCTCATTTACATTATACAAATGAACAATCATTGGATACCACAAATGACAAGACCTCATTTCTATATATAAGAGTCCAAGGGGTCATAATATAATTAGAGTCAACATAACAATAATAATGTAAGGGCATAACAATAACAATATTGGGCTTCTACGGGGCACAACAATAACAATATTGAGCTTATACGAGGCATAATAATAACAATATGGGGACCACATGGGCACAACAATATAATAAGGGGGTTGCAATAATAACAATAAGGGGTTACACTAGTAGTATAGGGACCTAACACAGATGTAAGGGAGGAGGCTCTCACTAAAGAGAGTCATATTAAATATGTTTTTAACATTGTTTTTGAATATGCATGTGTTAAGAATAACATGGGCAAAGAAATTGAAAGCAAGGTTAATAAGTTTTATGCAGATTTGAAGCTCGTTCAATAATTGATTCAGAAGCCAATAAAATAAATTGATGTGAGTCTTAAAGAAGCAGTTGCAATAAAAGAATTGAATGAAATGTGATAATGATATTGGATGTGCAAAATACAAGAAAAATGCAACAGTACCTGATGATGAAAGTGAAAATAATGATATGAAAGACAAATACAACTGCATTGAAACCATTTTTTAGCAATGGATTCAATAAGAGATAAGATTCTGATGTCAAGAAATATGGCAGAAAGAAAGTCAGGAATATGTAACACAAGAAGAAAAGCGAATAAGACAGTTTAAAGATGCAATGTTTTGGTAGAATTACATGGTTGAACGTATATTTGAAGAGGAATGTGTACTAGACAAGATCAGATTGTGTTTCAGCACAAATTGAAGAAAATTCAAAGAAATATTGTAGCAGCAACAAGTAAAGGAATATGTAGCCTACAACAAGAACCTACAATAGAGAATGAAGCAATTTCGAGGATTTAAAATTTGGAAGAAGAGAAAAATAAAATGCAAAATGTGAAAGTCTTGAGTCACTCTAAGCCTAGGTGAGACATAGACCAACATGCATGTTTGAGTGATAATTGAGTCAATATCTATTGTAAGCCTAGCGGGCATAGTTATATTAATAACTGAGTGTTTCTTTTTGAGTGTTGAGTGTTGAGCGTTGAGTCAAGTTGAGTGATGGATACAGAGTTAAGTGCAATCCACATTTAGAGTGTGAGTTAACTGAGTTCAGTGTGTGTCCATGTCAAGTTATTTTAAGTGAGTCGCTACTTGGAAAAGGTTAAATACCCTTCATTGGGTTCATTGTAATAATCAAGTTTTGTGTGATCAATAGAAGTGCCGCAACTCGTGTGATTTGTGTGTAAATTCGTGTTTTGTCTCCTCTGCCTTTCCAACAATGAAAGTTGATTTATCATTGTTGATATTAAAAAAAAATATGACATTTAGATTTATTTAATTGGTAGCTATAAGAGATATGCTGTTGGTGATTATAAGGGATAGGTTTTCACTCCTACCATGACTCATGCTTGTGGGTCTTGGGTTGTTAACCTATTTCTCTAAATAAAAAAATGACTAACTATTAACAATTTTAATACATGCTACTAGCCTAAACTTTATAATAAGGTGGTCACTACTCAGGTCAGATATCAATTGAACAAATTGGTGTATGAGATCTAGACAATGGATCTTCCTTTAAGCACAACATTTGAATATTAAAATTGAGAAAGACATACCTATTATCCTATTCCAAATTTCGACTCTTAAAACCACATGTTCTTACTCATTAAAATGACTCGAAAAATACATGAAGATCTTTGTTCATTCTCTATTCATCTCATTCATATCAAGACAGTGTTTCATCCTAATTTAGAAAAAATGTCGGGGAAAAATGTAGCATAAGAATAATAATGTGGGGTTTAGACCTTTCTTCTTCTTTGTTTAGAGTAACTTTAGAGAAAGGAATCAATGGCTTACAATCTGTTCTCTTTTAGAGTTTCCGGGCTAGTGCTATATATATGCACAGGTGCAGTCAGAATGAATATTATTGATTTGATAGCTTCTTCCTTGCTGATTTGGACAAAAAAAAAGAAATAGAGCTTTGCTTCACTAGATTAGATCAGATTGAGATCACTATAGTGATGGCGGAAGGGAAATTAAAAGAGTCAGTGTTTCCGACGGATTGGATTGAACAAGTTAAAGTTATGATCGATAAATGGAAATATGTAGCAAACGTGGTTGCGATTCCACGTGTGGCTACACCTCTCGTGAATATGAATCGAGGCACCTATATCCTTGTTTTTATGTCCCTGGGTCTTTACCACCACTGGAAGCTGGACACAAATTTTGAATTGTCATCTATGGGAGGTGGTTGTTATCAGTATCCCGAGCTGAAGATGTCAACAACAGAGGCGTAAAAAGTTGAGTCTGCAACCACCATTCTGTGGAAACATTGCAGGAGCTCGGACGACATAGTTGTAAATATTGAAGGGATGCTCCAGGAAATTGAGTGCTTCTATGACTGCGATATAATTAGTAGGGGAGACAATTACTGCAAGAAATTCGCTCTAATGATGGCCATAGATGCATATTTTCTGTTAAGCTTCTTATACAACCTGCTTGCTAGAGAAGATCATGACATGATCAATTTAATTACGCTTTATGTCTGTATGAAGAGCGATATTCTCAAATTGGAGAATCAGATTCCACTATCTATACTCAGAGCTATTTTTGACAGCTAGAAACCAAAATAACGCATTCAAGGCTTCAATAAAATTATTACAAAAGTATTCCATGGTGTTGTCTCCTTTCGATTTTGAAGACATAACTAATCATAATGAAATCGACATGGCAAACGTGCGGCATTTTCTAGGTTCCATGCATGCATTCATTTTGCCATTTTTGCACATGCAACCTAATGGGACGGAAACTGTGGCAGATCGACTGACTCTGTTATAGAGTACAGAGCATATATTGGAAGTGGTTGTTGTAGCAGTACTGAGAATTTGTGTCAAACATCCTACAAAGAAAGGACGGCGTGATTTTCTCAATGCTTACAATGCATAGTTGGAAAAATCAGGCATTAAATTCAAATCGTTCTTGAAGCCGCCCCACAAGATCCGACTCAACACATACTTGGGCATGCTCTAGCTTCCACAGATCACTACATCCCACATGCAAATTGAAGTGTTCTTGCGCAACATGATTGCGTTGGAGTTCTACGATGCCATCGGACGCAACCACGTGACGCGCTATGTGGGACTGAAATACTGCATCATCGACACGGTCGAAGATGTTCGCGTGCTGAGGGACGTGACCGAGACTAACGAAATCTGGATCGTAGTCTGTTCCAAGATTGATCTATTTGTTCATCATGGTGGAGTTGTGGCTTTTTCTATTTCTTGACCCTTGACCCCTTTGAGAGAAACCACACCCTTGGGGACGAGGTTTCCTTTCTTTTCATCAGCTGCAGCTTGCAGGGACTGCTTGTGCTCATCTTCATCAGTCGCTACGTCCTTGAAGGCATCAACGTTGTCCATGAAGTGAAGTATTTATTGATCATCACCAAAATCACGTAGATTAGTTATGTTATCAGGGATAGAAGGCTTATACAAAATTTCAATAGTAAATATATCCCTAAGCGATGACATGCTAGCATCAACGTTTTCTAAGGTATCGACAGCTACATTACGCATTCTTGGCACAACAATGATATTGAATTCTTGGAACTTAGAGATTAGTTGCCATACCTCTTGCTGGTAACTTTTGAGATGAGGTGATAAACAGTGTATGGTGTTACGTACCTATCGTACCACAATTTTTGCATCACCTACCACTTTGAGCACAACAACACTGATGCTAATAGCCTTTTGCAAGCCCAACATGAGTGCTTCATATTCAATGATGTTGTTTGTGCACTCGAACTCCAAGCGACTTGAGATCAAGTGTTTCCTATACCTTGGGTCAATCAAGACACACCCAGCTCCAGAGCCATCCTGTGTCCTTGATCCGTCAAAATACATGGTCCACAACTCATCTGTACACGAACCGTTTGACGCGTTTATACTGTTGCTACTACTGCTACTACTACTACTATTGCTACTAATGTTACAATGTGTTGTAAAATTTTCATTTCCATTATTTGGGCAAGGAAGGAGACCCAACTGCATATCTGGTGGGGTTGGAGCTAGCTATGCGAGATAACACCCTAGTGTTGTTTCCAAGGGGCAGTGTCCAAACATGAGCTCTGCGAAGGCCAATAGTTCGTTCTTGCCATTGATGGGAGTGATGTTATGCCTCATGTATCTCTCAGATAACACCTAGATTTGATTGCTTTTTCCCTTATATGGAAGCCACAAGTGTGACCAGTCTATAGCAAAGTATCCATTCAACTTTCTAGACCAGTCTTTGTTGAGTAGTAAGCCATATGCTTCCAGTATGTCCACAACAATAATATTTATGCATTTGTGAACTCAGACATCATGAGATAGTTGTATGATCACATCTCGAGGTTCACCAATGGTTGGTACGCATGTCTGATCAAGTTGGATGATCTGTGTTGGCTTGATGGGCCCTGACCCAGGTTTAGCTCTAAGTAGCCAAGAAAATCCCAACACTACAAGCCCTTTTGACATCGATCCATGGAGCACAAACTGAAGTCTCACTCGAAGTAGCATGGGGGGATGCAGGAACCAATTTTCCGCAGCTTGGGATGGTTGTGATGTCATTTTAATACCCTAACCCTTCCTTCACGCAGACCTATAAGCCCTTAAGGTCTTATCGAAGTACTTCTATTATTCAGCTTTAAAAACCTCGTGAAAGCCTCCGATCATCCTTTGCATACCCTAAATAGATAGATTAGGCACTTACGTGCCTCTGTAATTATTATTACTTCTTTATTTACTCAAGTTATCTTAGTTTCGTATAGTCTTAACATGTAATTATGATTATCTTCACATAAACATATATCTTTGCTTGCATTCATATAACAAAGAGAAACATATAGATTCACGCATCAGAATAACATTAAAACATAAACCCAATGTTCAACATAACATAATCACATGCAATTAACAGAAGTAAAATACATAGGTAATTCCAGAATACTTATCTTTATTGATAATCAAGATTTCCAGTACAGAATCTGACTACCCTGCACACACAGTTGTAGGTGTCCATGCACTCAGCTGCAGACTTCTACCTTAGGCCTCTGCACACTCAGCTGCAAAGCCTCTTCCTATTCTAAGACTCTCCACTCTTAGCTTCCACAGACCCAAAACATTACTTAGAACTCTACCAAAAACCCGCCTTAGACTCTTCTAAGACTCCCTTTTTATACAATCCCATGGTCCATGGACCACGGGTGGATCTCATCAAGCTGACACAAACTATCTAAACTAAGGGCGGAAAACCCTTTTTGATTGTTTACATCTTCGCACTCTCCGTCTACAAAATGCGGAGACTTTACCTTATTTATACAAAACTTGGGCCTTTAGCACCAAAATTAACCCCAGGGGACCCGTTCCCAATAGGTCCCCAACACAAATCTGGTGACTCTCCCTTGAGTCACTCTGCTGGTGCAGAGATCTCGTCGCGAAGACCTCCCATCTCCACCTGTACCACTGCGACTTCGGCGGTGCACTGTGTTGCCGCCTGCTTCACCTGCTCGACCAGCTGCTCCGTCGCTGGCTCTACACTGTTTGTCTGCATTTTATGTTATGTTTCTTGTAGACTAGCCAATTTGCATTCAATGGTGGCCGTGAGCACATACACTTCATGGTGACCAAGGCCCCAATCTAGCCTTTAGTACTCCCTCCTTGCGCCGAGCTGCATCCACCTGTTCTTTAAGCGACTTTGCTTCCTGTAGCTTTGATAACCTTTATGTAATGGCGACGGTACCCACCGTCGCTTTAACCTCATCATATCTCTGTTGCAGCTCCTATGCCTTTGTTTCCAGCCTCTGCACATTGGGACCCTCCTGTAGGCTGGTGACTACTTCGAGTGACTGCTCAAAGAGCGCAGTGCAATCCTTCACTGCAACATCTACAACTGCTACCACATCTTTGACATCAGCCGCATGTTGCTCTTTAACCTCTCGTGGAGTCGAAGGCTGGCTCCTCAACTCGAGCTCTGTAATTTTAAGGTTCAGTTCAAACTAAACCTTATCTAGCTCTGTTCTCAATTCGCGCACTCCGACAATGAGCTTCTAAATTCTCACATCCACTGGTGCATCTTCAAGAATATCCAGCTCTGAAACAGTCTTGCATGCCTCAGCCACCACCTTGGTCATGTGCTCATTCTTTTCTGTGTTTTCCCTAAAAAGATCAATGGCAGAATTATTTTGTACAGCCAACTGAGCGTTTTTCACCTTCTACTCATTGATAACATTCAGGGCACGTTGTTCCCAAGCCCGAAGTTCTGTGATCACACCATCTTGCAAGATGTGGAGGGCTTCACTTGGAAGTGTGACCAAATTTAGCCCAACCCTCTTAAGGGCACTGATAGTGGCCCTGTCACCTTCTGCTTCTGTAGTCAGCGTTCCATCAGGCAGTGCTATGGCCCGGGGATCGAGCATGCGCACCATTTCTGCTACCTCTAAAGTTCCAGGTGCCAAACTAGTTGACACTGCATTGCTTCGCCCCACACTGGTCTGTACCTGTGACGCCTGGTTCTGCAGATTGCACAAACCCATTTGAATGGCACCTAAGGACTGTTGTTGTTGTTGCTCAAACTGCTAGAGCAGTTCCATGGTCGCATCCCTCACCGCACCGCCAATGTCATTCAAATCACCTTCTGTCAAGGTGATTGGGTCGAGGGACGTTTTTCTGGCCTTGGACTTCTTTCGTGGCTCCACTTTCTCCTGCTCCATGTTGTGCTTAATCCAAAACAAACTAGTCTTTGGGTCTGCTCCTCCCTGTTCGGATCGTTGCTCTTCCTCTTCTGTCTCCGAGGAAGGAGATTTCCAACTCATGTCGGAGTCACGCTCCTCCTCTTCTTCCTGCCCCTCTATCTTCTTTTTGGCAACGTGTTCCGCTTGGGCTTTGTCCTAAGCCTATTACTTCCTCTTTTTGACCAACTGTTCCATCTTTAGTCTGGTCTCTTCCTTCTTACGCTTCGTTGTAAACTTGCTAGACCCCGTTGTCAAGTTTGACACCGTGTACCACTCTATTGGCCAACAGCTGAGGACCGTCGTGATTGTGTCGTCTGTGGCTAGGTATGGAAGGTCATACCACTTTTGATCAGGGTCCTTTCGCGCTCACATGGAGACACATATTAATTGACTATATATTAATTAATTTGATCAAATCTACAACATATTACTTACTTTAGTTAAGCTAAATGAATTGGTAAATCCATTTTAGTTAACCTAAATGTATTGGCAGAGCCATATTTTATATGGGAGGGACATTTTAGTTAGTGGAATACTTATTATACTTATTTAACTTAGCTAAAAAAAGCATAGATAACGCTAACTATTTTATTTTAATTAAAATTTTCAAATTAAAACTTCGAGATAATGGTTATATGGTAAATTTAGAGTTTCTTTGGGATTATGTTGAGAGAATATCTCAACTTCCTTATTCATCTTTGGAATCTGTTGGACCTCAATCCAACTGTATATTTGTATAATACTTGTGAATGAATAGAGTGTGAAAAATTAATTTTTGTGTGTATATTGGTTTCTTTGTTGGTATTAGAGCCTTTTGGGACTAGATCCCCTCATGGGATGACCCAAGTCATGAGAGGCCTAGGAATATGAAAGGCCAGGGATATGTGTGTAATAATTTCAGTGTGTTTTAGTGTGAGATTGTATATGAATTTTAGTGGAATGTGAAGTTGGATAGAGTTCGTGCTCAAAAAGCTAGAGATTCTCTTTTCATATGGCTTGCAAGGAGGATATTAGAAGTGAGTGATATAGAGGCCACTAAGTTCTACACTTTTTTTTTTCTCGGTAAACTAGCTATCTTTTATATTATATGTACATAGAAATGTTTACAGACAGTGAAGCAGGACTTAGCAGGACTTCCATGGCCGCCAGTGGCGCCTTGGGTGAAGTAGACTGACTCAAAAAGCTCCCACGCAGGGGTAGCATCCACAACGCTTTCATAATGCCTCTAAAAAGACCGACTGAGGCACAAAACCTTTCCAAAATGCCAAAAAACAGACCCAGACTCGTCGAATTACTCATAAGCAATCCTGCCCACGCAGGGGCGGTCTTCATTGACAAACTGGGGACTGATATCAACAAGACACATTGAAACGAAACATGACCAAAATGGACTGGACACTATAAAAAATGACAAGAGAACAGACAAAATTCTAACCCGAACCATGTAACCTGCAGCAAACAGAGTTCTGGACCTGAGCTGAGTAGAGTTGGTAGTTGCTGGAGCGCGCGCGGGAAGGTCACTCGTCCTCAGGAGGTTTCTCCTCCACAATGGTGCACCATCCCTGACCCTCAGGGACACCCTCCCACATGGCAGCCCACTTGGCCTGTGCTGAGTCTGGAGATTTCTTCGCCTGGGGGATGGAGGGATCGGCCATGATCGCTTCCCTGAGGCTCCTTCCCCACTTGATGGAGGCGGCAAGGGGCATGCCTGTCCAGAGCCCTCTGGGGGTGGATCCTCCCTTCCTGGAGGCGTCTCTCCTTCAATCCCTTCCGGAACTTGAGTAAAGAGCACGGAAACATGAGCGTTAATTCCTGGATTGTCCCGGGATTTTCCCAGGGTGAACACCACTGAGCCGAACGCAGGGAGGGCTGGCTCCCCTTCGCTTGCACTACCAGCCTCCAGGTATTGCCCTGCTTGGAGTGGCGTGACTCCTGCCCTCCGATAGCAATAGCAGCAGCAGCAATGGTGGTGCTCCCTCTCTGCACCACCACGACCACGACCAGAACCCCTCCTGCAAGGTTGCCGATGTCAAAGCCTTGCCATGGGCAACTCTTCTTCTCCCTTGAATGCTTTAAGCGATTCGCGTGGCCACCCAGAAGCTAGAATTCGCCTCCCGCACCTTCCAAGCACCACCGCCACCTTTGAATTTTCCAAATGTTCCTCTGTTTCCACCCCCAAAGCCTCCGAATTCTCCCTCTGTGACTCTGAATTGGCCACCAGTATCTCCGAATTCGCTGCCAGCCTCTTTGAATTTGCCCCCAATGCCTCTGAGATTGCCGTCCAGACCTCAGAGTTCGCCTCCCGAACCTCTGAGACTGCCACCCAACCTTCTGAGGAACTCTCAGATTTCCTCTTTCACTTAGAACAAGCACCTGAGATGGAGTGTCGAGAAGTCCATAGGGCAGCTTGTGGTGGCGTACGCAGCGCCCCCCAGCAGGCCTTCCTCTGCGACGAATTCCTCTGCAACGAAACACCACCGAGACAATGAACTGAAAATTGCATTGCCCTGTCTTGATATCCGTCAAGATATTTACCAACATTCCTTTGTTCAGAGCGCCAAATAACTTCTGCCATCCCTTCAATCCGCTCAGCATTGAATGCTTGGAGCTTGAACCTTGCCGTAATAAACCTTTGACGGCTGAGTACCTGCAGAAATTAATGTTCATGGGGCGGCACATGGTAGCCATGTGGCCCAGCCCACTGTATCGTGCTGTCACCCGCAACCGGGGCACTAAGTTCTACACTTAGGTCTCAGAACCATATATATTTTTTGGTCAATATTTATGTAGATCTTACTTTTGCTGACAACGGATCACACAAACCATGGATTGTATTTGTTGATAAAGAACGTCGTTGTTTTTTATGAACAACACATCTAGTAGCGAACTGGCGTTGAAGCCAAAAAACTATATGTAGAGCCTTCCTTGAGCTGTAAGAACTCATGTGGAACCATAAAATATTTTTTCTTCTTTGGCCTTGAAGAAGGAAAGTATTCCAGGCTTCCACAGTAAGTTCAACAAACTCAACTATAGTTTCTATTGAGAAATATAGTAAACCAGACTGGGAGAGCGTTGGTTTGAATATGATTGCACGTGAATATCCTCACACTACTCTTGACAAAATCACAGTGAGGCCTCCTAGAGATTATTTCAACAGCTCATGCCTCTTTAGAATCATGGACTTCCTCGTGGGAAAGGTCGTATTCCATAGCTTGATTGTCAAAAACGTAGAGGACGACAACTGCGAAATGAGATACCCCTTGGCTGACAGTTTTTGATTTGGTTCCATCACTAGAGTCTATGAGGGAAATTCCTAGCACATTCTCTTGTAGGTAATTGTGGTAAAGTTATTTATTTTGTGTGCAAAAATTATAGTATATGAAGATCATTTATTGAATAGCTTAGCCCAATTTAAAATAGTGGTTCTCAAAATTATTTGGTGCTAAGAGAAAAAATCGCTAATTTAATTGTGAGTCTGTTATACGTTGATGGGTCTTCTTGTGCTTCAGGCTTTAAGAGCATCAGTTACAGGTTAATTTATGAGATGCTTGTATGTAGAAAGGTTTGTTGCTTAATTGATTGTTGAATATGCCCAATAATCAGACAACTCACATATACAACTATCAAAGGTGTAGTTCATTGCATTTTGATAGATGGGAGTTTGTTCATAGGGTGGTCCAGTATTGATATTTTCCTTCAGGAGATCGAGAAACATAAGTTATACAAAGTTCGTCAAAGATGGTTAGAGTTGTTTATGATTAAATGGAGTTCAAGTGACATCTTGAAAATGTGGTGGTGAAGAAAGAGCAGTGTTTGCGAGATTCTAGAGTGGATATGAGTACTGACGAATACCCAATAGGCAGAGATCAATTTCTTATTGTACTATGTATTTTCTATATTGTATTTTGTGTTTAATTTTGACATGTAACCATTAAGGGAGGCACTTGGAGATAATGCTTAAATGGTAAATTTAGAGTTGGTTTGGGATTATGTTGAGAGAATATCTCAACTTCCTTATTCATCTTTGGAATCTGTTGGATCTCAATCCAACTATATATTTGTATAATATTTGTGAATGAATAGAGTGTGAATTTTTTTTATTTGGTGTGTATACTCATTTCTATTAAAAATAACAACAAGAAAATCCTAATTTAATTTTTCCTTGAATTAAATTATGAATTAAATTTTAATTCGATTCTCATAGCAGCTTGTACCAGTTAACTAAGGTAATTTGACTTAGTTGGCTCAGTATATTCGATTTAGAAGTCTATCTAGAGTCATGGAGAGTGATCCTTAAATTTTAGGGGCCCAGGTTGAGTTCTTATTGAGTTGTAATTATTTAATTTAGTTTAATTGAGTTAAATTCAGTTAAAATAGTTCTAACTGTTCAAGGAACTAGTGATTGGCCAAGTGAATTAAATTGGATTTAATTCACATGTAGTGATCAATCAAATAACTAATAATTCACTCAAAATAGCTCATGCATGTCAGTTCAGATGAAGACCCAGTTGAGATTAGAGTTCAGGGACAATGTACTGTTAGTTGTAAAATCATCTAAATTAAACTGATGGTGCATGCAATCAGATGAAGGCCTATGGTTGGATTTCACAGTTATGAGTGGGGAATTTCCCAATTAAATATGGGCTAATTCCCTAGGAAATTGCCCAAGGAAGTAGGAGCTTGCAAAACAATAGATTTGGCTAAGTATTGGCTTGAACTGGTTTGTGAAGCAGTGAGATAATTTGTAATTAGGTAGAGATTATTCGGGTTGAAAAAGAATTGTATTTTCTTCTTGGATATTCTAGTTAATGCAATATACAAATATTGGGGTTTTTAGCCATTGCTTTCCCCAAAAAAATAGTGTGTTATGTGTGATTGAAAATCTTCCTTTCTTGATTTGTGATTTCATTGATCAATTTGTGTTTCTCATGATGAGTAGAGTAGATTCAAGTCTTCTGTTTTAGCATTTTACATAAGCAGTTTGAATCTACAGTAAAAATCTACATGGTATCGGAGCTCAAATCACTATAGAAGAGGAGAATACGAGTTTGTTGTGCAGGTGAAATCCAATTTACAGCTTCATACTTTGGAGTCAGCAAGATGTTGTTCTACGGTTTGAGACTTGAGTATGCCTTGGAGGGTAGATCGAATTACATATTTTGGAAGGAAAATATGGAGGCAGTGTTGGAAGACAATGAGCTGAAGGGATTCATGGATCATAATATCCTTAAGTATCCAAAATTTTATGCTAAAGATCTGATTGAATGGAAAAAGTGTGTGGCAAAGGCGAGAAGGATTATCCTAGAAGGAGTTCGAGATCATATTGTCTCAAATATCCACGGTAAGGAAATTCCCTTTTGTAATGTGGAATGAATTGACGTACTTGTTTCAAAATAGTAGTGACCATAGGAAGCTGGCATTGTAGGAAAAACTCAGAAATATCAAGATGGAGAAGGGCAACTTAATTCTGAAGTACGTGACCAAGTTCACCCAATGTCAGGATGAGCTTGGAAGTGTCGGGGTTACTATTGTAGAAGACGATCTGGTGAGCCTAACACTTCTAGGACTTACCAAGAGCTAGCAGAACTACCAGGACTCAGTTAATGGAAGGGAGAAGCTACCAGATTGGGAGCAATTGTGGTCCGACTTGGTACAGGAAGAGATTCAACGAAACATCAAAGACGAGTACTCATCAAATCATCATGATGAGGAGAACTTTGCCATAGCTCGAAAGGAGAAGAAAGGGAAGGGGAATTCATCCCATTCCAAATCAAATTCCAGTCAGGGCAGCAAGAAGAAGGATATGTCAAAAATCAAGTGTTTTCATTGTCACGAGCTCAGACACTATGCCACAAAGTGTCCGCACAAGAAGGCCAGTAAGAATCCCTCAAGAGGAGTGGCAGGTGAAGCTCTTACTTCACAATTCGAAGTAGATATCATCCTCATCACTTGCATGGTGTCATCGGTTATGGGTAGTGTGTGGTAGCTAGATAATTGAGCTTCATTTCATATGATTGGAAATAAAGAGCTCTTCAGTAACTTGGAGGAGAAGAATCTCTAGATGCACACCGAGATGGGAGATGATGGGAGGTATAACGTGACCAACATCAGTACTGTTACCTTTCAAATGGATTCTGGTTCTCCCCTCACTTTGAGAGATGTCATGTATGTTCCGGCTTTGAAGAAGAACTTGGTTTCTATTGCCATGATAGAGGATGGAGGCTATGATGTGATATTTAGTAAGGGAAAGGCTTTCCTTCCTCACATAGCCACAGGATAGGTGAGGTGGATCGGGGTTTTAGTGAAGAACCTCTACAAATTGGAGGTAGAAGACCGCGTTGCCTTGAGCACTAAAGCAGAGAAAGTGTAGAGTTGAGACATCGGTGAGTTGTGGCATAGAAGATTTGGTCACTTGCACCACAGATATTTGAATATCATGCAGAAAATTTCTACAGGGCATCCCAAGGGTACACTAGAGCAGAGAGACACATGTAAAGAGTGTAGATTGGGGAAGTACACCAAAGCATCCTTTCATGAAAAGGACAGTTGAGCACAAACGATCCTTGATCGATTTCACTCACATGTGGACCGTTCTCAACAACATCCACGACCAAGCATGGGTATTGTGTAATATTTGTTGATGATTTTTCAAATAAGCGGTGGATTTTCTTCACGCAGAAGAAAGATGAGACATTCGCTAAGATTTTTGAATTTAAAGCACTTTTCGAGAAATATACTAGTAAGAAATTTAAAGCTCTCATAAGAGATAACAGTGGAGAATATGTGTCGAATGAATTCAAGAGCTTCTATGCTTCAGAAGGCATTCGATGGGAGTTGATAACACCTCATAATCCACAACAGAATGTGGTGGCTGAAAGGAGAAACGTAAGTATTGTGGGAGTGGCATGGGTGATATTACATGATTATCATTTTAATTATGAGACAACGCCTTTTCTATGTCATCGACTTTAAAACGTGAATCGACAATATACTGGTTATAAAAATCGTTAGTTAAAGCAAATGGCATATATCATTCTAAAAGTCGCAAAAGGGTTTACATCATTACGAGGACACTTCTCCCTGTAGCATAGCGGACTGGACGTTCTAGTCTACTCAAATGTTCTTTTCTCTTAGAAGAGCCTACTTTTTCAAGCTAGGAATGTTGGCCGAAAAATTGGAAAGCGATAGATTTCTGGTTCTATGCTCTGCAAACATCTCCAAAACGTTAAATCAGCGGGAAAAGCTTATTATAACTTAGGGGTTAAATTAGTTGGGATAGTCACTACCAGCTATTATTGGCCAATGCGAGCGGATTTATTAGTGAAGTTATTAAAACAAAGCCAAGATATTTGGATTTATTTAATTGGTGGCTATAAGAGATAGACTTTTGGTTATTATAAGAGATAGGTTTTCACTCTTTACTCTTGTTATTCCTAATGGGATAAGATTTCACTCCTAACATGTTTTTAAGGTTTGGGTTTCACGTGGTTAATTTATTTTTTTAAATAGAAAAATTATTAACATTTTTAAGACATATTTCCTGCCTAAACAAGTTATAATAATGTGATGGACATCTTTGTATCAATTGCTGATTTGTCAAATATTGACAATCAAGTGGACATAGGTCAATTATTTGAGCAGGCCCATGTCCATCTAATTGTATGGGCATCTTTGTATTGATTGTTGATTCGCCAAATATTGACAATTAAATGGACATAGCTCAATTATTTGAGCACGCCCATGTCCATCTAATTGCATTGCAGAATATTTAGCAAAACAGTGATCAATAATCAAGATTGTTGATTCGCCAAATATTGATAATTAAATAGACATAACTCAATTATTTGAGCCTGCCCATGTCCATGTGATTGCCAAATAACCCATGTCCATCTGATTACTAAATATTCAACGAATCATTAATCAAGATAAGTTCATGGTCATTACTCAAGTCAGATATCAATTGAATAAATTGGTATATGAGACTTGTACAATGAATCTGCAAAGCATTTGAATATTAGAATCTAGAAAAACCTACTTATAATTCTCCTATTCTAAATTTGAACTCTTCAAACCACATATTCTTACCAATTAAAACAACTTAAAAAATACATGATGACCTTTGTTCATTCTCTGTTCCTCTCATTCATATCATGACAGTATTTCATCCTAATTTAGAAAAATTGTCCGGGAAATGCAGCATAAGAATAATAATGTGGACTCTCGTCCTTTCTTCTTTTTTTAGAGTAACTTCCAAGAAAGGAATCAATGGCTTACAATCTGTTCTCTTTCAGAGTTTCCGGGATAGCACGCTATATATATGCGCAGGTGCAGTCGGAATTAATTATTAGAGATTTCATAGCTGCTTCCTTCTTGATTTGGACATTCAGAAGAAACAGAGCTCTACTTCACTAGATTGGTATAATGATGGTGGATGGGAAATTAAAAGAGTCAGTGTTTTTGACGGATTGGATTGAACAAGTTAAAGTTATGATCGATAACAGGAAATCTGTAGCAAACACAGTTGCGATTCTGCGTGTGGCTACACCTCTCATGAATATGAATCGAGGCGCCTATATTCCTGTTTTTATGTCCCTGGGTCCTTACCACCACTGGAAGCTGGACACAGATTCTGAATCGTCATCTGTGGGTGGTGGTTGTTATCAGTATCCAGAGCTGAAGATGTCAACAACGAAGGCGTACAAAGTTGATTCTGCAGCCACCACCCTGTGGCAGCAAGGGCAAGAGCTTGGATGACATAGTTGTAAAGATTGAAGGGATGCTGCAGGAAATTGAGCGCTTCTATGACTGCGATATAATTGGTAGGGGAGACAGTTACTCAAGAACTTCACTCTAATGATGGCCATAGATGCATCTTTTCTGTTAAGCTTCTTATACAAACCACCTGCTAGAGCAGACCGTGACATGATTAGTTTAAGTACGCTTGATGTCTATATGAAGAGCGACATTGTCAAATTGGAGAATCAGATTCCACTGTCTGTACTCAGAGTTGTTTTTGACAGCCAGAAACCAGAAGAACGCCTTCAAGGCTTCAATAACCTGTAGCACAGGTATTCCATGGTGCTATCTCCTTTCGATTTCGAAGACATAGCTAAACATAATGAAATCGACTTGGCAAACGAGCGGCATTTGCTGGTTTTCATGCACGCATTTGTTTTTCCATTTTTGCACATGCAGGCTAACGGGACAGACACTATGGCAGATCGGCCGACTCTGTTACAGAGCACGGAGCATTTCGTGGAAGTGGTTGTTGCAGCAAAACTGAGCATTTGTGTCAAACATCCGACAAAGAAAGGTCGGCGTGATTTTCTCAATGCTTACAACGCGACACAGTTGGAAAAATTTGGCATTAAATTCAAATCGTTCTCGAAACCACCCCACAGGATCCGATTTGACACATACTCGGGCACCCTCTACCTTCTGTGGATCACTATATCCCACATGCAGATTGAAGTGTTCTTGCGCAACATGATTGCGTTGGAGTTCTACGACGCCATCGGACGCAACCACATGACGCGCTATGTGGGACCGTTGAGCTTATCTCGATTGCAGATTGCTCAAGCTGGTTGATGTGGCCAGCAGGCCCCATCCGTCTCCGTTACCAATTCCGTTAATACTGTCAATATTCCGACACTCCACAACTCCACTGGTTTCCGGCACCTCTCACCGCTGATTCCCATGAGCGAATACAAGTGGTGGATAAGACATGAAATTAGATTCATTCAATGTTACCTCCGCACCAAAGGATTTCAAAATTCAAATGCTTTCTCGCTTGGGATTTTAAATTGAAAAATTGAGCGTTGAATTTATGCTTCAGGGTGTTGAATAGGTAATAGATGCTTCTTTGCTTCATTTTGAGCCTCTCCAACACCACCGTAAGCACCGTCCCTCACTGTAAAAACATCCAAGGTAACTCCATAATGGACATGAGCAAGAGGTGTTGGAAAACATTAGTAATTCCAACCACCACCACTAAATGCTGCATCTAACTTCTTCTGGAGAATTTGGTGGAAGGCTCGAGAGCTAGATAGGTACCTGAAAATGCCACCGACTCCAAAAACTTCTTCTCTGTATATAAAAACCCTTTTTGGCAATCAAATCGGGCAAGTGTTCTGTGTTTTGTGTTCATTTCCGAGTTCTGTGCTCTCTGATTTGGTATCAGAGTGAGGTGAGGTTGATTGCTGAGAGAAGGTTCCTCTTTGTGAGCAATCAGACCGAGAGTAAGAGATCGCTGCGTAAGAGATTAGTGTGCTGAGAGGTGTTAAAAAAAAAGGAGAAGGTCTCCAGAGAGATTGTTGTGTAGAAGGGCGATCTAAACGAAGGACCGTGTGTGAGTTTTTGCTGCTGTAAAGTTGTGTAACAACCCGTTGCTCTGAAGTTGTGCGTAAGTTTGTGCTGGTACGGAGAAGTGGTTCATGAGGCTCGTTGGAGGGAGTCGAACCGCTGAGAACATCTGCGTAAAGTTAGTGTTGGTAAGATAGGGTGCCAATCTGCCAGGTTTGTGAAAAGTCACTGATCTCAACGAGCCTACCTCTCCTAATGTTGACTGTTCCAAGGTTCATTAATGATAGTATCAATCTAAAGAAAATCCCAGTCACGATTTTTCATTGACTGGATTCATCCTTTTAGTTAAGGTGGGAAAATGAAGTTTATATGCGTGGAATTATAGAAGTTTTTTTTATACAGTTTTATCTGTGTAGCTGGTGTTTTTCTTGATATGATACAATTTCTCGTGGCATGGTTGACAAGTGGTTATAATCTGGAGGATTCTGTATCGTCCCATTTTGTTGCTTACTCTAATTCTGTATATGGTTAAATCCTTATTATAGAATCAAATTGATAATTGATGATGTTCATCGTTTAGATAAAAGAAGAAGAAGAAGAAGGCAGCAATATTATTCAATGATATTGGATAAAATTTTATGATTTATGCTTGAGGGTTTATATTTGTGAAAATTAGTAATTTTTTTGGTGATTGGCACGGTGAAAATAAGTAGCATTGCTAATGTATTGGTATAATCTTATTTATTTGTCTAGACGGTGAAAATTATGCAAATTGGAAG
This sequence comes from Pinus taeda, assembly GCA_000404065.3. NCBI lineage: Eukaryota > Viridiplantae > Streptophyta > Pinopsida > Pinales > Pinaceae > Pinus > Pinus taeda. The sequence goes on from APFE030805130.1 coordinate 46,880, forward strand.
TTTAAGTTGCAGACTTTGATGGAAGGCAACAATACATGGGCGATTGTGTCTAGAGCTGAAGTTAAGCCAATGTCCCCTCAAGCCACAAATGCTGTAATTCAAGATTGGGAGTGATGGAAAACAAAGCAAAGGTGCTTTTGTGGATGACGGTTAAGGACAACATTATTCCACACATTAGAGAGTGCAAAACATCCAAGGAGACATGGGACACTCTCAAAAATTTGTATGAGACGAAGACTACAAATCGGATATTGTATTTAAAGAGTAAGCTTCTTTCAATTAAGATGGAAGAAAATGAGAGTGTTAGTGATTTTATTTTTGGAATTAAAGATCTAAAGGATAAATTAGGTGACATTGGTGAATCAATATCTAGTATAGACTTGGTTACTATGACATTAAATGGAATGATTGATGAATATCAAATGTTTATCACTGGTCTTTCATCTAGAGAGAAGGCTCCTACTTTTGATGAGTTGGCAAGTATACTTATGCAGGAAGAAGAGCGGAGAAGAAGCCTTAAACAAAAATCTCCCAATTCAGATTTGGCATTGATGGCCAAAGGGAAGCAATCCTTCAAAGGCAAACAATGGGAGAAAAATAAAGGCAAAAAGCCATAGGTAAAATCATTTCAACATACATCATTACCAAGGACAAATGCCAAGTCAAGTAGAGATGATGTGTGTTATTACTGTGGAAAACCTGGTCATTTTGCTAAGAATGCATGAAAAGAAGGTATAATCAATTTAAACAAAGAAGGCATTCAGGAAATTATGTTGATAGAGATGTAGCAATTAGTCATGACTTTAGCAATCTTAAATTGTTTGTGTCCAATGCTACTTTATCAGCAGAAACTAATGATGATAATGCTTGGTTTATAAATTTTGGTGCATCAATCCATATGTCATGCAAAAGAGATTGGTTCGATACTTATCATGAGATTAATAATGGTGGACACATCTATTTAGGAGATAATAGATCACATGAAATTAAAGGATATGGTGATATAAGTGTTATGATGCCTAATGGATAAGAAAAACAAATTCAAAATGTGGTGTATGTTCTAGGATTAAAGAAGAAATTAATTTCAGTCTCTACTATCACAGATCAACATTTAAAAGTTGAATTTGTGAAATCACATTGTTTGGTAAAGGATGTGCAGGATAACTACAAGGTTGTTGCAAAAGGAATGGGAGTTGGAGGCTTATACAAGTTGGATGTAATGAAGAATGGGTATCAAGCTTTGGCATCAATAGGCGTGTCAACTAAAGAGCTTTGGCATCAAAGGTATGGACACTTAAATCATAATGACCTATTGTTACTACAAAAGAAACTGATGGTAGAAGGTCTTCCAATTATTAAGGGTGAACACTTTGAATGTGAAGGTTGTGCACTAGGAAAACAACATAGGGAATAATTTCCTGTGCATGAAAATAGAAGAAAATGTGAAATACTTGAACTAGTGCATACTGATGTATGTGGTCCAATGTAAACTAAGTCACTTGGTGGAGCATATTACTTTCTTATATTTATTGATGATAGCACTAGATACACCTGGGTGTACTTTATAAGAAACAAAAGTGACGTGTTTGAATACTTTAAAAAATTCAAGAGTATGGTTGAAAAGCAAACATGAAAGAGCATTAAAATTCTTCAATCAGATAAAGGTGGTGAATAAACTTCAGGAGCTTTTATCAAATATTGCAAACAAAATGGAATTATGCAACAATTTACAGTACCACATACACCTCAACAAAATGGAGTAGCTGAGAGAAAGAATAGAACATTAGTTGAATGTGCTCGTAGTATGTTAAAAAGTAAAGGACTTTCTAATAGTTTTTAGGCTGAAGCCATTAACACAGCTGTATATTTTAAAAATAGAAGCCCTACTAAGTATCTTGACCACAAAACACCATCTGAAGCATTTTATGGTTTTAAACCTAAAGTTAGTCATTTAAGGATATTTGGATGCAAGGCCTTTGCTCATATTCCTAAAGAGGATAGGAGAAAGTTAGATGCCAAAGGCATCAAATGTATTTTTATTGGATATTGCACTGATCAAAAAGCATATAAAATGTATGATCCAAGTACTCACAAGATCTTTGCAAGTAGAGATGTAATATTTCATGAGCATTTAGATAAGCAAATAAAAGAAGATGAACATAATATATGGCAGTCTCCTTATGAAAGCTTCAAGGAAGAAGAAGAAGTTGTGGAATCAACTCAAAAACAAGAACACATGGACATTCCAAAAGACACATCAAGGAATCAAAGTCCACAAAGAAGTGATGAAGGCACTCCATAGAGAAGAAAAGGAGAAGGTACTCCACAAAGTAATGAACCTCTAAGAAGGTCAACACAACAGATTGAAGCCCCCAACAGGTATAAAGATTATGCTTTAATGTCTCAAGTAATGACTGTTTTTGAGCCCTTAAATTATGAACAAGCCAAAAATCATAACGAATGGATGGAAGCTATGAAAGAAGAATATGACTCTACAATGAAAAATGAAACTTGGGAATTAACAAAATTACATGAAAATAAAGTCCCTATAGGATCAAAATGGTTGTACAAGACAAAATTTAATGCAGATGGTAGCATAGACAAGTATAAGGCAAGATTGGTTGCAAAAGGTTATTCACAAAAAGAAGGTATAGATTATGAAGATACCTTTGCTCCGGTTGCAAAAATGAATACAATCAAAATAATGATAGCATTGGCAACTAAATATGATTGGAAGCTACATCAATTAGATATAAATTCAGCTTTTCTAAATGGTGACTTAAAAGAAGAGATTTATCTTGTTCAACCAGAAGGATTTGTAAAGAAGGGTCAAGAACATCTTGTATGCAAGTTAAAAAAGGACTTATATGGACTAAAACAGGCCCCCAGATATTGGTATGAGAAAATCGACAAATTCTTCTTTCAGCAAAGATTTAAAAAGAGTAAAAATGATCCTAATTTGTATGTCAAGACAGATAGAAATGGGGATATAGTATTGCTCTCTATATATGTTGATGATCTAATAATAACAGGGAGAACTGATAAATTGATTACATATATAAAAATGAAGTTATCTCAGGAATTTGAGATGAAGGATCTTGGTGAGATGCACTATTGTATAGGTCTTGAAGTATGGAGAGATGATGGAAGAACCTTAATTACATAAAACAAATATACAAATGAAGTACTAAAGAGATTTCATATGAATGGATGTAAAGCAGTGAGTACTTCATTGGAACAAAATATCAAATTAAGAAGTGATGATGGAACAAAAGGGGTGAATGGAACATTGTATCGACAATTAGTGGGAAGTCTGAATTATCTCACTACCACTAGACCAGACATCGCTTATGCAGTAAGAATACTTAGTCAATTCATGGCTAAGCCTCATGAAAGCCATTGGATAGCTGCAAAAAGGGTCCTTCGATATTTAAAAGGAACTATCAATTTTGGTATTGAATATATTAATGCTTGTAATGTTTAATTGACAGGTCATTCTAATTCTGACTCGGCTAGAAATCCATATGACATGAAATCCACCACTGGATACGTCTTCAATATAGGATCGGGAGCTATATCATGGAGCAGTAAGAAACAAACAATAATTTCCTTGTCATCAACTAAAGCATAATATAAAGCATTATGTAGTGGCACCTGTGAAGCTATATGGCTCAGAAGAATACTTGAAGATGTTGGTGAAGGTCAACAAGACCCTATAGTGATCAGATGTGCTAAACAAAGCACCATCAAACTGGGAACAATCCTGTATGTCATGCAAGATCAAAACATATAGACACACAATATCATTTTGTAAGAGAAAAGGTCCAATCAAAAGAAATTTCTGTAATATACTGTAATACAAATGAGAATGTAGCTGACATATTCACTAAGCCCCTTGGGAAGGCATAATTTGAGTCTTGTAGAAGTAAGTTATGTGTTGTAGAAAATCAAGATTATATTGTAAGCCTGACTGAGGCTTAGACTAGCAGGCATGACAATTAAGAGTATGTTTACAGTGTCTTATATATTGTGCTATAGTATATTTTTCATATGGTTGGAATTAAGGGGGAGTGTTGGAAAACATTAGTAATTCCAACCACCACCATTAAATGCTGCGTCTAGCTTCTTCTGGAGAATTCGGCGAAAGTCTCAAGAGCTAGATAGCTTCCTGAAGAAGCCACCGACTCCAGAAACTTCTTCTCTGTATATAAAAACCCTCTTTGGCAATCAAATCAGGCAAGTGTTCTGTGTTTTGTGTTCATTTCTGAGTTCCGCGCTCTCTTATTAGAGGCTCCTCATGGTGAGATCTCTTCTCCATCTGAAGGTTGTGGCTGCAAGTGCTCTTTCTCGAGTAGGGGGCGTGGATATGATTTGAGATCAAATGTTGGCATTCAAATTATGTAAGATCCTTTCACAACGCCACTTTCTTGAGTAGGGGACGTGGATATGATTTGAGATCAAATGTTGGCATTCAGGTTATGTAAGCTCCTTTCACAATGCCACTAAAATCCCATCGAATAACATATTATGATTTCAACACTTTTAAATTAAAGTTTATATTGGGAATAAAATACTAATTTACTTGATTATGTTCTCTTTTAATTAATGTTGCGAACTTTTCAGGCGAGGACACAAGCAGTAGTGTTGAAAGCAGAAAGTATGATTAATTTGTAGAACCAAAACAAGTTGATACAGTTATTAAAAGAGTTTTTGGAGGTCGGATACTGTAATGGATTACCATATCACGGAATTTCACTTTGGTGAAGACCATGTAGCTCAAAAAAATATTCTCAGGGTCAATTTGACTAATTTCAACGGAATACCAAATTAAGGCTATTGGATTCAATTTCAAATATAAAACTTTCATGATGTGCAAGTCCAGGAAACATTCTTGGTAGGAAAAGATGCACTCTGGATGCATTTATATATCATTTGTATCATTTTATTAAGTTGTTGTTTGACATAAACTATTTTGTGTATGAGTATATTACATTTAATCTATAAAATTAGCTTTAATTTTCAAAAAAATAAGTTCAGGTTGATTTTCTAATAAGTTTTTAGTTAGATTTGTTGACTACTATAATCCTAAAAACAAGAGCTAGTCCTGAATACAAGCAGGGTATTGATGAATTTTGGAGCCCAGTACAAATGTGTAAATTATCCACAATCCATTGAAAATTTACTAAATCACTCTCAAGGTCAGTGGTACACTATAAGATTCCATTCACCTCATATTCTTATGTTGGTGGTAGGAATTTCTCCATTTACTTGGCAACATTTTTTTGAAATTGTTGGTTCAAATAATGTGTTAATTTTTTTGTCAAGAGAGAATACTTTAATATACTAGATGTTTTAGTGATTTCTATCAAAATTTATTTCATGTAAGTAAGAACCTAGCCTCCTTGATTCCAGAACTTCAAAGTAATATTTTTGACAAATTAAATATACAATTAAAAAAAAATCATTTACTACCAAAACTAACTTAACTTTGATTCCATAAATTCAAAGTAATATTTTTTACACATTAAATATGCAATAAAAAACTGTTCATTTACTTTTATTGCAAGAACTATGACTAATAAATGAATAAAACTCAATCCACCTTTGATCAATGAATGAATAAAAGGAATGAATGAAAAAACCAAGATGAATATTTCTTATATTAAATAATTTATTTATCGTTTATCTGTCAAATATATTGTTTTGAAATTAAACTTTTTTTTAAATATCTTATTACATTATACGTAGTCATAAGAATATGCTTCGTAAAATTTATTTAGCCTCCCAATATGTTTAGTTATAAGATTTACATTATATCTAGTTATAAGAATATATTAGACAAGGCTTTTCAATAAATAAGATAAATGGGAAAATAGTTTAACTATTAAAAGAGGGTAAAATATTTATGGATTTTTAATTGAAATATGCCAAGTCATTCTATAATACTCAATTTATTTTTGTGAGTTTGACATAAAAAAAGACATAAATTCAAAATAAAAAATGAAAATTGTTAATACATTGTTGTATGGCAAGGTTCTATGTGGTGATAGGAATGTGAAGATCTTGTTTGGTAATTACAAACTCTTCAACGTGATTGGTATGTAAAATAGTGAAGTATTTAAATCATGTCTGCCATATTGTGAACTATAATTGTTTTAATTGATGAGTTTAAAATTTGTAAAAACATTAGAGTAATTCAAATTTGTATAAAATTTAGATACGAACACATGTTCTTGTTGAAAACATACCATTAGAGGTAAATAATTAAGAAAGAAAAAAAATCATATAAATTTAAATAATTTAATAAATATCTTGCAAAATAGAGATAACTTATCAATTAAGTATATAATAAGATTATAATATTTTCTTTTTAGTTTTTCTCTACTATTTTATTTTCTCTATGTGTGGGGCCGTAGTCATGTAGATGGATTCCATTATGTTTAATTGGGCATGTGGTATTTACACGCATGGTATTGTAAAAAAAGCTATTTACAAATTAAGAACTTTTATAATAAAGTAGAATAAATACTTGTGGATAAAAGTAATATTACATGTTTTAAAATGCATATATGATTAACTAATATATTAATTCTTTTTATAAGTAATAACAGTAATAATTTAAAATAAAATTACGTTTTAGCTAAATTTTAGGATTTAAATGTTGAAAATGTGAGATTTATCATAGTGTAAGTGTTTTGATGTCTATATTGTAAAAAGAGTTACTTACAAATTAACAATTTCTACCATAAAATGAGGTGAATCTCCATGGATAACAATAGCCTTACATGTTTTATAATGTGTATGTGATTAAATACTATATTAATTCTTTTTATAATTATTAATAATAATTTAAAGTAAATTTCTAATTTAGTTAATTTTTATGATTTAAATTTAGGCAATGTGAGATTGACTATGAAGTAAATGTTTTGAGGTTGATCACATTGATTCCTATAATTGTTTACTAAATTATTACGAAAATATTAATAAAATAAGAAATACTAAAGTAAAAATGTTTTAGAAATATAGATTTATTTTTAGATATTTTTAGATAAAAAATTATTTTATTAATATCATTTGTAAGTATAAATTTTTAAATGTTCTAGATATTTATATCTTAAATGATACTAATAACTATTATGTCATAGGTTAAATCATAATTGATTCACGATATCTATTTAAAATGAGTGAAGGGATAATATATGGGAGGAATCATTTTATGTACAAATTTTCTTTTGTACTAATATATTGTTTCAAGTGATTATATTATTATGGCCATAGGTTATTTTCCTCTTAAATATTTTCAATCAAGTATTATGATATTTGATTTGGCTATGTGAGTGGTTGGTTAATACATTCACATTGTGTGTGGAATAGTTTATTAATAAAAACGTTTCTTAGGATTTCGTATTTATATGGCTTTTAAGGATAAGCTCATTGTTCCATTATGTCAATAAGGTTACTTTTAGTTGTAAATGTTTTTAGATATATTCTTTGAATATGTCATTTTTTTTTATTAAGATAATATTTTAAATTTTCTATTTTTATTCTTGGTATACAAATGTTGTTTCTCAAGTGTTACGTGTGATCTTAGGAAATAAAAAATAAAGGCAAATTTATGGTCATGATTCTTGTAAAATAAAGTCATAGTTCCTAATTGACAAGGGAACTATGAACAACAAAGGAATGATTTCTGAATTCATAGTTCACGACGGTCAAAGTTCTCGAGGTCATAGTTACTATGCATCATAGTTCCTAAGGGTTAAAGATCTCAAGTCCATAGTTCTTGTATGTCATAGTTATTAATGTCATAGTTCTTGCCGGTCATATTTTTATTGGTTAGAGATCCCAATGATAAGAAATCTCGTAAAATTTCTTCAATGAGAGTCGATGAAATGCTTGTTACAAATTGAGAGGGAGGGTAATATAAATAGAGAGAGAGAGAGACTAGAAAATGTGTAGATGGGAATAGAGAGATAGAGAGTGTTGGAAATAAATTAGTCATAATGATATAAACAACAATTACATCCATATGATTCCATTCCATCAAATTCCACAATACGAGGGTTTTCAAATTCCATAAAAGCAGTGTTTTCAAATTGCACAAAAGTAATGTCTTCAAATTTCACTTCAATATACATCGAAAAACATCGCCAGCTTGTGATGCATGGTCAATATGGTGTGTTTACTCACATTTTCTAATTATGCACTCAAATTTGAACTCACTATGTTGGAGTTTCCACATTCCACATTGGTAGGGTTTTGAAATTCCACAAAGCTAAGGTTTTCATAGTGCGTAAGGCTAACATAATTATATTTCCTAATAATGCACACACACTTTTGCGCAATGCTAATCAGGTAGCCTCGTTGGGGTCCTAGTTGGTAGCTTGGGCCTTATAAAGCCTAGACAACAAGGAACATGTGTGAACTCCTAAGAACAAGCACACATTATTGTGGGCATGCGTTCCTCATGATAGCCCCATTTTCAATTATGGGGTAATCATTCTTGTGTAAGTTCCCTTAGTTGATTCTCACTAGTTTTGTCAATTGTGCATAGTCCTTCTCAAACTCTCATTGTAGAATTTCTCACAACATTCCTTCATACACTTCATGTTAAGTGTTTTCTCATTAGTTTACATAGTTTCTTTCTTTTATCACATATGTGATTCCACAACCACTTGCCACATGCTTATTTACAATATAAAAATAGAGTGCTAAGTTATTTCATCATGACTATTGCCTAATTACAAAAGCCTCAATCATGTTTTGGTTAGTTTCTTACACTTGTGTAAGAAAATTCCACATATGTAATTTTATATATCTATATATTACTCTTTTATGTTTATCTCATCATTCTAGATTTGTCATGGTTATGAGCATTGCAATAGGTTATCATCATTCATTTCTTAAAACCCCATTTCTTTATACTTATTTTTCTATCTTCTCATAGGTTTGTATTCTTTGAGGGGTAAGTTTGTTCCAATTTTGACTTCATTCATATGTAATTTAGGGAATTGCGATACTATTTCTCATTTATAATTTCTCTTATTGCAGATTGAATTATTATAATGTTCTTCATCTATCTCAATGCTTTTAGAGTGGAAGAATTAAATGAATCAACTTGTACGGTCTTTTTTTATCAATGGGTCCTAATTTGAAAAAATTATTTATGAATTCTTCCAGAGCCATTTTGAGTTATTAAATGATTTTGTCTGTGGTAAAAAAAATATCGTGTGTGCGATACCATCTGGTACTTGAAGTTTTTATGCAAAATTTATACCTCTCGCAAGTTGATATACCATACTGACCACCATGGTACACGTCAATGATGTGTTAATCCCAATTACTCATGCATATGGGGCTATCCATGTGTGGAATTTAAAAAATACTCTAGAAGGTCCAAAATCGTAACTCTAGTTGAGGTTTGAGGGAGTCAAACCTTTCATATAGTTAGCTATTGGGTTATGTTAAATACTAGGCCACTAGGAGGAGTAGGGGTTACATTTCATGTTATTATATTATCTTCCATATTTGAGCAAAGAAATTGGGAGTGGGATGTTAGAGAGAATAAAAAAGGGCTTGAGATTTTATAGCAACTTTATAAGCCATAGGTCTTAGGTAACTCTATAAAGAGTACCTCTTTCTTTGTATCTACATATTTTTCTATATTAGAGAATAGAGATCAAAGCAACCTCACCTTCTAGCTAGGTTTCTCCCATAAGGGTTTCCCAAGGGAAAAATTGTGCTTATTTTGGTTAGTGTGTGTATTTATTTTCACTCTATATTTCTTGAATTTCAACTAATTTATATTTAAGCATACAAACAATAAATAAAGAATCTGAGATATAAAAAGAATTAATATTCGCGGTAAAAAAAATTAATATTTGTCTGATCTATTATGATGAATTCTTCCAATGGAATATCCACGATAATTTACTAATCATCTCCACATGTTGCTTGAATGAATAGTGCCTTCTTTACTACCACATGTTACGTCAATCAGTTTAACAGATTATGTGATTGTATGTTACGTCATCTTTGATGTCCTTTTCTTAATGTCCATGGTTAGACTTTTATCTCCATTCTTCGTATCTTCAAAATGAAACATCCTCAAAGCAAGAAAATCCAATAACCATTAATTAGGAGTTAGGATCAACAACCATCTTGAATCCATTTTATATTTCAACCCATCATTCATATCAACTAGAATTGCATTTTCAAACTCTGCCATGATCATGAAAAGTAAGAAAACTTTCGGTAAAAATCACATCATCAGAGTTTTGTTGATGCGTTTCAAACCATCTAGAGTGGTTCATCACTAGGACAAGATAAAGAACCAGATATTGGCATCGAGTTAAATAGATGGAGAAAAAAATTTAGTTGTTATAATATAACAATTAGATTTGACTAAATAAATAATATTTTAATATAAGGAAATAATTGTTAGAATATAGTTGTTAATATTGGCCACGATTGCCATGTTGTTACTCTCATTAATCATATCAAAAGATTCTATTATGAGGACAATTATAAAAGACAAATAATACATAAAATAATTACTAAAATTTATTTCCCACACATTACAACTATTTATTAGTCGTATCTATATTCCATTGCCCTTCTAGCACTAAATAAGGTTCCAAATTCCTTTATCCTCCCTTAATTAACTATATAAGCCTCATTGTGTCTAAAATGTAATAATAAACCTTTATATTCGCATAAAGTTACTCATATTCATGAAGTAATATAATTTCAATTTACTTTTGTTTTTTGAATGGTTATACACATTTATCAATATTAACCAAATTATCCTCATCATAACTTAGTCCAGAATAGTAAAATTAATATTTATACAAAACTATAAATCACAATAAAGATTAATGTAAAATGTTTCCCAGCCCCACGGGGGTAGGCGAGTTGGTAATCACACTGCGGTGAAGTTCGTTAGAAAGGCAGAATCCGTACTGAAGGTCACGAGTTAAATTCCCCAAGACTAACCTGGCGTTGTGGAGAGGGGCAGGTGCAACTCCCAGTGGTTATAGAGGTAGCAGTCAGAATCGACCCCGTGTAACGCGAGTCGCGAGGCTGCCCCTGTTGCCAATTCCACTATATACAAAAAAAAAATGTAAAATGTTTCCCAAAAATATCATATGAAAACATTAACTTCTTACATATTAACTTGTTGCATGTCTTACTTTTTTGAACTTGTTATAGAATATTTGAATTCATTTTAATCATTCTTCCGAATTGTGGAATATGCAATTCTATAACTTTAAAATGTTGTTAAAACCATTACACTAAATTATATCTTAACAAATATCATATAAAAACATTACCAATTAAATAAAAATAGAAATAAAATAAATCTCATTTAAAAATATTTTTAGTTAAATGAAAATAAAAATAAAACACAAAAAACATTAACAATTATACTTTACTAAATGTATCATGAAAACATATAAATCATAATCATTGGAAAATATTAAAAGAACATTACCAAGTGAAAATGTATCACAAGAGATCACCAAAATGTTACTCGTTCACTTTATAAATAATTTGTTTTCCTCTTTTAATTTTGCTTCAATATTTTATTTAATCACTAGGTATCTTATATATAAGAAGAATTTATACAATATGGACGCAAATGGGTTTCCTAAAATTGCTTCTAACTTTAGCCAAAATCTCCACTTTACACTGAAGTGAGGGTGGCATAAGGATGCCGAGTCTTGGCTAGACCATTGGGGAATAAAGAGGAGATAATCTTGCAGAATTCAGATAATATCAAAAATAATATTGCTTCCAAATTTAAAGATAAATTGTGGGAAAATAAAGAGTTGGAAGGAAAAAAGGAAAGCGCAATATTATAAGGAGGTGATCAATCCCCATCTGGAAAGCCAAAATTATCTCTATGTCCTGACTAGTGTTAAGATGAAAATGAACATTTCCAATATTATAACTAATTCTCATGAGCTTCAAGGTGAAATTAGGCATTGGTGAATTCTCAAAACACCATGGGATGAAAGAGTTTGTCAATTGTGTAGGAATTGGTGAATTCTCAAAACACCTTAGGATGAAAGGTTTTGTCACTAATAATAGGAGGGTTGAAGATAAAAAACAATTTCTCTTAGATTATCCATCTTATATTCACATGAAAGAGTTTGCCACCAAGCTTGAGGGTTGAATATTGTACTCACATTAAAACACTTTCTCTTAGATTGTCCATCTTATAGTAAAAAACACTTTCTCTTAGATTATCCATCTTATAGTCACATTAATTTTTTTTCTCTTATATTGTCCACCTTATACTCACATTCAATCCTATTCAAGCTTATAGGAATTACTAGTCACACATTTCAACTTATTCAATTTTTTTCCACACAATCTAACATGTCTTCAAATAATAGAACTCAGATGGAGGGGGAATTAAACCCGCTAGCTACCACTGTTTGGAATTGGATAATCCAATGCTCCCTGTTAAGGGCAGTGTAGAAGGATAATTCAACGCTCCCCGTGTGTTTCGTGGCATGTGCTTAACACTAGCGATGTGCCTGTTTACTAATACCTGTGGGTTTTGGTGTAACGACAATCGTGACTCCAACAAGTGGTATCAGAGGCAAAGGTCTCGAGTTTGAAACACATCTGGCTCGCATTGGGGGGGGGATTTTTGGGAATTGGATAATCCAACGCTCTCTGTTAATGGCGGCGTAGAAGGATAATTCAATGCTCCTCGTGTGGTTCTTAGCATGTTCTTAACACTAGCGATGCGTCTGTTTACTAATACTTGCGGGTTTTGGTGTAATGGCAATCGTGACTCCAACAACCACTATAGCTATTGCCCTTTAACAACCTTCTTAAGATTTTAACTCATAACGTATATGGTGATTTGGGAACCCTTCTCTCACTTCTTTTTCAACATGTAAATAAAACGTTAAAGAATCATATTTAATCTATTACCTTCTTAAGGTCTGATAGACTATATAAGCCTTAGTGGGCATTAATTATCATAGTCATCATCATATGCATCCAAATTATCATTTCACTCCTCTTAATATTATTTAAAATACCATAGATTTTTATTTATTTTTATATATATAATTCAAAAACCCTATAAATTAATCTTTTATTTTTTAAAATTTCATATTACTAGTAATTTATCTGTAGATTATTACTTTAATAATAGTTATCATTAATTTATAATAAATTTAACTAATTTTTAAATCCTAAATTTTCGAGAAATTAAAAACATATAATTTAATTATTAACTAGAAATAATTACATAATATTTATAATTTATTTAAACAAATTTTCAATTTTTTAGATAAGTCAATAGTTATAATGAAAATATTTAAAGTCCAAAATAACCTTAATAAAATAAAATTTATTGAATTATACATTTTTTAAAATATATTAACTTGTACTAGATAAACAACTGGAGTAACATTTTTGGTAAAGACAAATTATAAATAATAATTAATTATATATTATTAGAGGATTATAATTAAACAATTTAAAATTCAAATATTAAAATAGATATTCATTTCTCTATATTTAATAACAAATAATTATTTTAATTTATAACATAATAATATCTTAATATAAAATAAAATCTAAAATCAATTTTATATATATATACCAAACAAAACTTAAAAATTGTTACAACTATTATTATTTAGTCATGAAATTTACTACATCTTAATCACATATTGGAAATCAATATTTCATACTCACCAACTTATAATTTCTTTAATCCTATATATATATATATATGGTTATTTTTTTGGTTATTTTTCTAATTGGATAGTTGCATATGCATTGAGATTCCCATTTCATAGAAACTTAAACCATGTTTTTACATTGTAATAGGGTTTCCACTTTGTTAAGCGAAATAACTTACTCCAACCTAACTTGCTCCATTTTGGATTTGTGTGTCTACACAAGACCCATGGATAGTCCAAATTCCATAATTTGGACTCTACATTAAATGGAGTTATCTATTGTAAAAGTTTTTTGACAATAAATAATTCTAGAAATAACACCAACGTTCATCTATTCAGAGAGTGACATAAATTGTGGGCCTGAGCATAAATGTATCCAGGTTCCTTTTTATAAAAATAAAACCAACTATAATAAAATTATAATAGAATCAACTATTAAAAAATGACGAAGAAATATATGGTTCCATTTTGCTTTAACACACTCTAGTGGGATGGATTCTCACCTTTGGACAATTTTATGTATGTTAAAGGGAACACAAAACAATTCATTTAAGTGAGTTGCATTTTTATGTTTTACAAATATGTATTTGAATTCCTTAGTCTCCTGGAATCTGCAGTTATCTCGATCTCGGATCGCATCCCTAACTACCTCCATTGTTGGTTTATTGTGCATAAATCCGCGAGGACCCTTTAATTTTTTATCTTATGGGTCATCTGGAGAGCACGTAATGCACTAGTCTTTGATTCCTTCCAACCATCTATCTGTAGAACCAAGTCTTTGATCATGGCCTACTTTAAAGAATTTTCTCATGAGCCCTTCCCTTCTCCTCGCCCCTCTCACTCCTCCTTTCATCTTTGGTCTTACCTTCGAGTTGGATCCTTTAATGGAGCCAGTTCCTTTGGGTCATGTGGTTGTAGAATGATCATTTATCTAGAACTTGATCACCTCTTTAGATTCCTTTTGTTTGGTGGAAAGGGTTTGAATGCCAAGGCTGAGCTTCTGGCCTTATGGGGCACTCTCTATTGTGTTTCATGGATAGGATTGACAAGCATTGCCATCTTTGGGGACTCTAAATTTATTATCGAATGGGCCAACTACTGATGTAAACTTCAGAATCCGAATCTTCTCTCCTAGCAATAGTGGATCAAAACTCTATCTCAATCATTCCTCCAGATTTCCTTCTCTCACATCTATCATGAGCACAACAAGGAAGCTAAAATTTTGTCCAAAAGTGGATGTTCTACCTCGCTTGGCTCGATTCACTTCCAAAAATTCATCTCAGTCTCTCTTCTTCGCTTGGGACAAATCACTTACTAACTCTTCACCTCATCCATTTTTGAGTTGGGCCTCCTGCATTTTGGCCCTTATTGTTGCGGCTTTCTCTTGATGTTGCTTTATGCTATGTTTACTACAAGATTATTTCCTTTTTGTTCATACATTGGATGTGGAGTTGGTTATTTCATTGCATCAATATCTCTGTTGTTATGGATAATCTTCATGTCTTTATTTCTACTTTCTTCTATTGTTGTTACTTTTAGGAGGATGCATATATGTTGCTTAGGCTGCACCCGAGGAATTTCAAAAAAGAGCGTCTATTATCCAATGGGAAGGACAACTCTTGCAATATGTTATTCATCTTTTAGATGGGTAATTATTTAGTTAGAATCTAGAGAAATGCACAAGATTTTAAGAAGGACCTAGTCTATTATGTGATGCCTTGAATTCCTAGACATATAGTGACAAATGACAACCCAATGGTCAAATCAAATTTAAGGTTCTTCAGATTTTATGTGGATAAACTTTTGAAAATATAGGAACCCATTCAAAATTTAAGGATAAAATGTTAGTAGAAGTCATATCCTTCATAATAAACACTTTTTAATTGAAAGAACTACAAAAGCACTATTTTTTCCTAATGATTAAAATATCTCATCAAATTTAAGTAATCTTCTTAAATTTGAAGAAGGTTTATGTAATATACCTAAGGTATATTATAAAAAATATTATATAATGCACTAAATAAATATCATGTAATAATTGTCCTATAACTAATTAATATGTAATATTACATATTAATGTTTATATTACATAATAATTGTCTTATGACTACTCTTACATAATACTTATTTATTAAATTATGATCATAAATCTAATAACATATCTTAAGTATATTACATTTTTTGAGATAAGAAAAAATTAACTAATGGTTACTGACATTTTTTTTATGGGAAGTCAAATGTTCAAATCTAAAAGGAGTTTTCCCATATTTGCATTTATTTTATAGTAGAGCCAAAATGATTGAAATATTTTATTTATAATCCATTTTTAAAATTTATTATTAATATTTTTTAAATGCCATATATTAGTTTTATATTAAGAATTGAAAGAATTGCACACCTCCCTTTTAATGTTTTTATTAGGAATTCATGTTAAGAAATTATTTTTTTTCACTTTCATAGTGATTATTATTTATTTTCATAATGTATAATAGTATAGATAATTAAATAGTTTATTCTAAATCTTCTATTGAAATTTTAATAAGTATAAAATATACATCTTCCACACTTCAACCTAGAAACTTCTCTCTCTCGCTCTCTCTCTTCTCCTCTCTCTCGTCCTATAATTATATAATATATTATATATATATATTATATATACGGATATATATATATATATATATATATATATATTTAATATTATTCGTATAATATATATATTAAATATATATATATTATATATTATATTTATTATATATTAAATTGATATAAAATTTTATATTTTTACATCTTCTAAGTTGTAATGTAACGTAAAGTAATCAAATAGGTATATTCATTTTGTTTTTAATTATAGTTGTCATTATTTTTTTTATTTAGAAAATACTTCATTTTCCTTTTTGTTTTATTTTTTTTCACTTTTAATTATTTCTATCATTTTTTTTTAAGTTGACATAAAATTATATTATTTCATAGGAACATCAAAATATTTTATTTATGGTGAAATATTCTTACCATACTTTCTAAGTTATAGCATTGACACAAACTGAGCAAGCACAATGAGAGTGAGATTGTTGATATTGTCGAATGCTTCATAAATATAACTAAAAGAAGGCTTCATAAATATAACTAAAAAAACTAAAGTACACATTTACTTGATTAAGCATGCATAAAAAGGTTATGGTTCAACTTTAACTTAAGAAAAAAAGGAATTATAAATGAATGATATAAATAATAATGAGGAACTTACATGGTGGAAATGATAAGAATTGGAATAATCTCAAATCCCTAGGAAATTGGTGGGTTGGGAACCACTTGGCACAAATATATTTTTTTTAATTTATTAAAAGTAATGGACCATTTTGCTAAATAGAATTTGCTATATAAATGAATGTTTTAAATAATAATGAGACACTTATCATGGAGGAACTTATTAGAATTGGAATAATCTCAAATCGCTAGGAAATTGGTGGGCGGTGAGCCATGTGGCAAGATTATAATTTAAAAAAAAAAAAAGTCAATGCAATGTAATGAACCTTCTAACACACTATATCCAATTATAAACATTAAGTCTAAGCCTATGCAGAGCATATTCCCTTGAGAATCAATCTACGACCTCAATTAAAAAAATCAACAAATCATCATCCTCCTCAAATTGAAATAAGAAGCCTTTAACAATAAACCAAGTAAATATATTTATTTTTGTTTTTAATTTAGTTGCTGCTATTTTTATTTTAAAATATTTTCATCTTTTATTTAAAAATGAAAAACATTACACATTTCTTTAAATATAATTTTTTGCAACATATAATAAGAATCGAAGAAAAACATACAAATTTTATAAAAAATAATATAAATTTTTTAAATTGATAATTTTTAAAAATTTAAAATATAAAATTATTTAAATAAAATTTATAAAAAATCATAATTAATAACAATTAATCATAATAACAACCATTAGTAAAAAGTAAATATTTTAAAATTTATTTTTAAAATACCACTTTCCATAAATCATATTGATATTAATGATTATTTAAATTTTAATTAAAATTTTAATAATTAAAAACAAATTAATTGATTCTACCACTGAATACCGTGAATGAGCGAACAACTTAATCGTGTGTGATAAATATATATTTTTTAAATTAATTTCAATGCAGTCAACTATTTTGTTGTACATTTAGTCCATTGCACAGGCTGGCATCCACCCTGTAAGGGTTTGTGGTTCCACCCAAAGTGCGATCGCGTCCGAACGGAGGGCGAGCGGTTGGAAACTTGAAGTGCGAAGCTTAGACTACATACGCAATGAGGTTATGTTATAATGAACGCATAAGGGGAGGAGAGTGAGTTGTTTATACACGTGGGAGCATGAACGATCACCCACGAGGCCAACCTACGAAAGTAACAAGGCCGACTCATGTTTAGAGTGAATTTGCGATGAAGTTAAAGGTGTAGGCAGGTCGGTTGGACAACCACGACCTTGCCTTTCCATTCATATATATTGGTCATGTGATGGAGTCATTTCCACCATCGCTCAACACACAATGACTTCGCTCATGTGAAGAAGTCTACAATTCTAAAGGGTGGACGTAGCAAGAGGTAAAGGCACAGAACTTGGGTGATGCACCTGTTCTTGGGCATAGCCGCAACAAGGTGAACGAACATCTTGGTTTTGGGTGAAGGGTGCAGGTAGGGTCGCTCGCCGGTTGGAGAAAGGCGTGCACGGGTGTGTGGCACCCGGGTTGTGTGAAGGAGCGCCTGACGATGAAATGTTGGTGAGTGCCTGGTTTGTGCGATGACTTGGCACGGGTTCTTGGGTGACTTGAGTGAGCGCCCGCCCGTCGTGCAAGTGTGCACGGTGTGGCATTTGGTGAATTGTTGAGATTGTGGACAAAGGTGTGTCTCGTGTAGAGGTGCATGCATGTGGCGACTTGGAGGCGCGCCCAAGTTGGGCAAACAACATGATCGTGCAACGAGGCGAATGAAGGGTTGATAATTTGTGCAGCAACCGTGTGGAGGCACCGACAAGCTGGGCAACCAAGTTTGCTGAAGTTTCTAAATTTGGCTAAGTATGAAACTTGAGGTTACCAAGTATACTTGTAAAGCTTGTAACTTGTAAAATATTGTATAATATATTATCAGGCAGACTCATTGTTCATGGAGTTGCCCCTCCCTTTATACTGTGCAATTGTCTTCTTCATGTATAATTGTTGATGTTAATGAATGTGTATGGGTGTTCATTGGTATAAAGGAAACATTAATAATACTTGGTTGCGAAACAGAAACTAAGTAGGAGTAACTATTTAGACGTAGTCCACGAACATAAGTATTGGTGAAAAGAAAGTGTTTGGTGGTGCCACACACCGAGAGCTCGGTTGAAAGACTACCGTGGCTCCAGCGGTTGTGAGAGTTGGTATCAGAGCTAGTCTGAAGACTTGGTGGAGTCTTGCAAGACGTTGGGTGAAGCAGGTGTACCTACACTTGGAAACTTGCAAATTGGTGACAGTGGAAGGAGTTGCTTGCAGGTGAAAGAAGTTGGTTTCACATACAAGTGGAACAAGGGCTGGTTCAGGTTGCAGGCATCTTGATGAAGCTGTTGGATGGTCGAACTAGATTGCAAAGAAGAAGGAAGCTGATAGCAATGGTAGCTGAATCTCAAGCTGGGTCTAGTCACGGTGTGAAGGATGCTACTATGGCATTCATTGAAAAAGTGTTGGAAAAGATGGAGGACTTAGAAAATTTCTGGACTAAGAAGATGGACTTGGTCGAGAGAGATCAAGAGGCCAATTCGAAGATGAAGGAGGAGCTCTTGAACTCTAGACTCAACACGAGTACACTAATCTTATGTGTACACAACTTGAAGTAAGGGTCAAGGAGGTTGAAGAGGGAAGAGACCGGGGTCTTGCAGAGATCGTGGAATTGCAGAAATCTCTTGATGAAGCTAGAAATGAGATTACGGTGTTAAAGAAGACCATGAGGCATAACTCAGGTGGAGGAGTGCCTCATGTGAAAGTCAAGGAACCAGAATCTTACGATGGTATGAGGAGTGCAAAGACTCTTGGCAACTTTCTATGTAACATGGAGCAATACTTGGAACAATTAGGTCTATCTGATGATGAGACGAAGGTCAAGGTAGCTGCTCAATTCTTAACAAAGGATGCTAAGATGTGGTGGCGAAGAAGGATGGATCAGATTTCCAATGGCAGTGCTGGCGACATTACTTCGTGGGATGAGATGAAGAAAACTTTGGAGGCCCATTTCTGTCCTCATGATGAAATGTGGGAAGCAAGGATGAAGATAAAATTCATAAAGCACACAAGGAACCTTCAGACATATCAGCGGGAGTTTGCAAGTATGGTTCTGGAACTTCCTGACATGGCAGAGAGGGACAAGGTGTTCAATTTCATTATTGGGTTGAAACCTTGGGCACACAATGAAGTGAAGAGGCAGAGGATTAGAACACTTGAATAAGATTTTATTGCTATGGATAGGTTGGTGGAGCATTATAATGAGACTTCTAATGATAGGAATAAGAAGTTTGACAAGCCGAAAGAGAAGAAGAAAGAGGATGCTTCGAAATCGGATGATAAGTCGAAGACGAAGAAAGCCTTGAAGTGTTGGATATGTGTTGAACCACATACGGTGAAGAATTGTCCTTCTAGACCGAAAGTGGTTGTGATTTCACAATCTAATGCGAAGAACGAAGAAGCTTCTATGGGGATGATGCAGATACTTGGTGTTGTTATTGCTATAGAGGTGATCTCTCGGAGGGATCCTAAGAGGAACAAGTTGGAGTATGTTCGGATGAAGGTTGGAGATGCTGATATACTCACTTTGGTGGATAGTGGGGCCTCTCACAACTTCATGAGTGAAGATACTGTGAAAAGAATTGGGTTGAAATTTGTACCGGTGAAGGCACAGATGAAGACAATCAGTTCTCCTCCTAATGATGTTCTTGTTGTAGCTGAAAAGGTGGACACAACACTTGGTGAGTGGACAGGGAAGGTCGACTTCACTATAGTGTGAATAGATGACTATGAAGCTGTGCTGGGAATGGAATTCTTGAAACAATTCGATGCTATGATTGTTCCACATTTGAAGAGGCTGTACATTTACAATGGAAGGGAGGATGTACCCATTGGTATACCAACCATTGGAGTGACAAAGCCTGATTATAAGTTAGCAGTGATGCAAATGGAGGATGAGAAGCAGATGGAAGAGATGAGTAAGCGGTTTTCCATGGTTGAGACAAAGCTTATCGAACAATCTTTGGTCATCAGGACTCTTTCAGATAATATCTTGGATTTCTCAAGAAGGCTAGAAGTGGTCGAGGAAGATGATGATGATAATGATACATATGTGAGGTCGAATGTCCGGGAGGAGGATCGAGTCACTTATCTACAGAGGATGGAGATAGAAGATCCTGACAGATAGATTCAGTTGATTAGTGAGGGTAAGCCTTCAGGCTCTACTCCCTCCACATCTTCTTAGATGGGAAAGAAGATGGGGCTCATTGTTAGTTGCTCATGGCAGTGAGTCCTTAAAGCAGGTTGAGCAAGTATGACAGATGGTGCAGGGATGGTTTGGCATCAAGCATCATGGCATGTTGCAGATGGGATGGAGTTTCCATGGACCTAAGCATGGTGAGATTCTTGGAGAGTCTGGGATGTGGCAGAATCTGATATAGATTGGTAAAGGCATGAGGGACATTCTTATGATTTGAGCGTGACAGTTGGTTTGATCACCCGACTAGTTCAAATCATGGGGGCTAGCAGTGTACCAAATAGATGTTGGAATTAGGCAGGAAGGATGACAGTTCACAGGATGAGGATGACACATGATGGAGATGGAAGTTGTACATATGTTGCGGGGATGTTTTCAGTATGTGGAGGAGTTGACATCATGGATCGAGGATGAGACAGATATTGATGTTGGTCTTGGTGGATGGCTACCAGGATGGTATGTTATCGAGGACAACAACGATTTAGGTGGAGGAGGATCTAAGGGCCTGCGGTTCCGCCAGAAGTGCCACTACGTCCAAACGGAGAGCGAGCAGTTGGAAACTTGAAGTGCGAAGCTCAGACTACATATGCGATGAGGTTATGTTATAATGAACACATAAGGGGAGGAGAGCGAGTTGTTTATACGCATGGTTGAATGAATGATCATCCACGGGGCCGACCTACGAAAGTAGCAAGGCCGACTCATGTTTAGAGTGTATTTGCGATGAAGTTGAAGGCGTAGGTAGGTTGGCTGGGTAGCCATGACCTTGCCTTTTCGTTCATATATATTGGTCATGCGATGGAGTCATTTCCACCATCGCTCAACACACAACGACTTTTCTCATGTGAATAAGTGCACAGTTCTAAAGGGTGGAAGCAGGAAGAGGTAAAGGCACAGAACTTGGGTGATGCACCCGTTCTTGGGCAAGGTCGCACGAAGGTGAATGCACATATTGGTTTTGGGTGAAGGATGTGGGAAGGGTCCCCCATCGATTGGAGAAAGGCGTGCATGGGTATGTGGCACCCGGGTTGTGCGAAGGAGCGCCTGACGGTGAAACATTAGTGAGCACCCGGTTTGTGCGACAAATTGGCATGGGTTCTTGGGTGACTCAAGTGAGTGCTCGCCCGTCGTGCAAGTGTGCACGGTGTGACATTTGGTGAAGTGTTGAGATTGTGGACAAAGGTGTGTCTCGTGTAGCGGTGCCCATGTGTGACGACTTGGAGGCACGCCCAAGTTGGGCAAACAACACGATTGTGCGACAAGGCGAATGAAGGGTTGATAAGTCATGCAGCAACCATGCGGAGGTGCCGACGAGCTGGGCAACCAAGTTTTCTGAAGATTGTAAATTTGGCTAAGTATGAAACTTGGGGTTACCAAGTATACTTGTAAAGCTTGTAACTTGTAAAAGACTATATAATATATTATCGGGCAGACTCATTGTTCAGGGAGTTGCCCCTCCCTTTATACTATGCAATTGTGTTCTTCATGTATAATTGCTAATGTTAATGAATGTGTATGGGTGTTCATTGGTATGAAGGAAACATTAATAATACTTGGTTGCGAAACACAAACTAAGTAGGAGTAAGTGGTTAGGCGTAGTCCTCGAACATAAGTATTGGTGAAAAGAAAGTGCTCGATGGTGCTACACACCAAGAGCTCGGTTAAAAGACTACCATGGCTCCAGCAGTCGTGACACGCCCAGTGCTGTACGTTGAATTTAATTCCATTCCTCGAGCTGTCGACAAAATGGCGTTGAGACAATGATGGATGTCAGATGTAACACAAGCTTCTGGTTGAAAATTTTTTTAGAGATAAATAATTCCCATAATGAATATCAACATCCGTCCAGGGGTTAAATTCAATGCTCGTATGCCCGATTTTTGAGTTTTTACGCATTAAATATGACTGGTTTGTAAATCTTCATGTCATCGCTGACTGGAAAATAATATTTGGAAAAGTCATATTGACGAGCATATTGAAATTAACAAGTTTTAATATATATAATATTATATATATATATATATATATATATATTATATATATAATATATATATATATAGATATATATATATACATATATATATATTATAATTATATTATATTATATTATTATATATATACAAAATGGACAGATTGCAATGTAATGTGGAAAAAACAGTGTAGGAGGAAGATGCCACACCTAGAGTGGGCAATAGGATTATTACATCACTCTCCAACACAAAACGATTGTTAGATCTATGCGCACCAGAAACCCACATCGACGTTTCTGTGGAGAACCCAACATACTAATTGCTTTATCGGAGGACTTGACCCTCTCTCACCAAGTAAATAGGCTCGGTGTCATTTCGCAGAGATTCTTGTATCCTTCATATACTATTTTTTTAAGGTTTTGGAGGCACTTCAATGAAGATCTGAAACTGAGATCTCATATGATAGAGAACGAAGTAAACTCTTATTTGGTTCTTGACATTGGCACAACAGCAAAATCATTGAAGACTTTTTCTTCAGAGAACGTCCATAACTCCCATGGAATGAAAAAGGGAATAAGGCTTACCATGGAACAAACGAGGGCGTTGGAGAAGAGTTTCCAGTTGGGAAAGGTACTGGAAGCTGGGAGGAAAGAGGAACTGGCAGGAGTTCTGGGACTGCACCCAAGGAAAATCTCCATCTGGTTCCAGAATAGAAGAGCCAAATGGAAAAGTGCGCAACTAGAGAAAGACTTTTGTGCCCTCAAACAAAACTATGGATTCCTTAAGGCTCATTATCATATTCTGCTGGAAGAGAACAAAAGACTCCACTCTGAGGTCAGAAAATTAATTCAAATTCAGCTTTCATTTTCTTCTTCTTGTGATCTTTCATTTGAAATAGAATTTGTTATCAAAAATGGCATATACTAATTACATGACCCATTTTCCTGCATTCGCACCCTGATTGATTAGATCCAGAGATCGAGCAACATTTTAAAGAATGTTGAGAATAAAAAAGACAAGGAAGTCATTGGAGATAGACAAATTGATTTTTTTTTAAATGGTGTTTTTTCATTGTTTTTAAACCATTTTTTAAAAATAATCTATAACCATTATATTTTATAAATATTACATATCTTAAATTTACTCTTAATTAAATTTAAAAATAAAAATACAAAACAAAGAATAATTAAACTACATTATATATATATATATATAATATAATATATATAATATATGAATTATATTACACTGTTGGGTGCTATAAAGATTTATATTGGGCAATAATTAAGCTCGAACCAATCCAATAGTCACTGGTTGCTTATTCCTAGTTGGGGGAAAAAAAAATAACTTTTAAAAATATCAATATGAATATTTTTTTTTGTCTAATTTTTAGTTGCAAAACAATATTTAACATTCACTATTTTCAAGTGAGAGTATTAATGGAATATATAATATATATTTTTGTTATTTTTTCGAAATAAAAAAAAATTACAGAATATTTTCATCTATTTTCTAACTAATTCCATTTAAAAAAAAAAATGAATATTTCAACAACATGGAAAAATCACAGAAACATTTTATCAACACCTCTCAAATGAAAGTGTAGCAATGACACTTAAGTTGATTCGTACAACAAAGCATGGAAATTTTGAAACAACTATAAATACTATTTGCAAAAATTAGATGAAACTTGTACAAATAAATATTAAAAGTCATGTGATGGGCAATTTAAAAGTAAAACCTTCATAAAAAAAAAATCTCTGACCGGTAAGGGCACCTATGAAATTTAACCCCTACTTCCCATAATGAATATCAACATCCGGAGATGGAAAGGTGGGTCCAAATAACCATGTAAGAATGTTAAGTGAATCTGCAATTGACACAAGGGCGGCCTACCACCATAATTTTCTTTTAGCCATTTTCTCTACAACCTTATCCATAAAGGAGAACTTTCTTGGCAGCATTTACAGCCTTTTTTTTTGGAAATTTTCTCTACAACCTTATCACTAAAGGAGAACCTTCTTGGAAGCATTTACAGGCTTACTTGATAAATTGACAATGACTCCAGAGGTCGAGAAGAATCACATCTCCTCGACACCAACCAACCAAGCTTGCCACCAACCATTCAGTTGATGACAAACAACAAGTTGAAGTAGAGGACGATAACGAAACCTTACCAATCAATCATTTAAAACCTAGTTTGCAATTTCTTTACAATTCTTTCTCTAGTGCCCATACAAGAAGTGAGCGTAGTGCTCTAATTGTATAATCCACTATAGAAGGTGCATGAGTAACAGTTCAAATCCACAGTCGTAAACCCTGGTAGTGAATTAAGGGAAGACAAACTGATAATGTCTCCCAATATTGACATGGATACGCTGGACCAAAAGGGGAAGCATGATCTGCACGCAGTAATTGTGCAATTTCCTGCACAAGGTGATATAAATATTTTCATGAATTTGGCCCAGCTTCTCATTATTAGGGGACTGTTCATCACTTTCGTCAATATTGAGTGGATACAGAAACGCATGATGGAAGCTTCAAAAGATGCTAATTCTCTTGTTTCCAAAGACCACCCTAAGTTGGATCAGCCAGGACAAAGAATTCGATTTCTGTCTATTCCAGATGGTTTACCACCCGACCATGGTCACACTTCCAACCCAGGCGAGTTACTAGTTTCCTTGCAAAAGTTAGGGCTTGTAATGCCCCGGAATTAATGTAAATTTTTAAATTTTACTGTAGTAAATGAAAGAGTGCTAAAACTTTACTATCGGGTGAAATTTAATAATATTGTTTTTTTTTGTAATGATCTTTAAAAAGTTGGAACTTCCCAAGAAAAGGGGAAGGCCAGACAATTGTGAAATCCCTGAAACCCTAACCGTTTTTCCCCAACTGGAAGGGGTTTCCAAAGAAAAGAGGAAAACGGGGGGGCAAGACTTCACTGTGCGGTAAAGGACCGACAGGGAGGAAGAGAAACAAAGCTTGCCAAGTCTAGTAATGACCAGATGGTCAGAGCACAAGGCACAGATAATTGTCAGGGACTGTTTGTCCTTGAGTAAGCCAGGGGGAAGATTGGTCTCAAAAGACAATCTCACGGTCGGGTGGTTGGCTAATTGCAGAAAGCAGTGGTAATTTATTTCTGGGATTTCTTGTTGGACAACAACTAGGTACGAAGTATTAACCAACTCATTGATATCTGTAGAAAAACTGAGAGATTTCTTTCTGTAAATTAACTTTATCAAAGGATTTAGCTAGTAGTTGTACACAACATTATCCATAGTAAAATTTAAGGACTATCCTCTGAAACCAATTTTATAATTCTTATTAGTGAAACTCGATGATAGTACCTTTAATTGGAAATTAACCTTGTGATTTAACTATTCAAAGTCATCAATATGTATTATGATGAACTGGGTTTATACATTTGGTTCGTGAATAGGGTTTACTGTACAATAATCACGACAACATTTCAGTACTTAATCTAAATAACAATGGTATTAGGATTAACTGTAACCATGGCCAGACTCTCTGCTAAAGTAGGCACAAACTAAGGGAACTGTGATAAGGACATTCACCGCACAGTGTTGTGCATTGGGAGCCAACCCAAGAAGAGAACTATTAACATTTACATTTAAACAGTATAACGAGAAACTATGGGTAGCATAGCAAAGGCGGTGAGGGTGGTACTCTTTTACCTAAAAATGCATTACTAGCAACTTTAAAATAAAACATATAACATCCCTTTGAATTAAATGTAACATGCTGAATGATATTACAAAGAACCACTATGAAATATGTCAGAATGTGTTATGAAACCAGCTCAAGAAAAGATAGAAAGGATAGATCAACGCCTTAGAATTCAGCCTCTTCGAGGGGGCAACCTCCTTTACATTACATAAATGAACAATTCTTGGATGATA
>APFE030805130.1:76150-86241 GCA_000404065.3 Pinus taeda
CCTTTACATTACATAAGTGAACAATTCTTGGATGATACAAATGAAAAGACCTCCTTTCTATATATAGGAGTCTAAGGGGTCATAACATAATCAGAGCCAACATAACAATAATAATGTAAGAGCACAATAATAAAAATAGTGGGCTTCTACATGGGTACATCAATATAATAAGGGGGTTCTACTAATAACAATAAGGGGTTACACTAGTAGTATAGGGGCCTAACAGAATGTGATAACCAATACTGTGCAAAGGTACTGGGAAAGGCAGTCATACAAGAGTAGTTCTGAGCCTGAGTAGGCCAGACAGCACTCCGAGGCATAGCCATACCCTGATACCCCAACCATTAAGTTATTTAAAACAGCAAAAACCCTGACGATTCAAGGAAAAGTAGTAGGATGCAATAAACCCATGACTGAGAACGAAAGTAAAATATAAGAAACATAAAAGAAAACTATACAAAACATTCATATAATTTAACTGATACATGTTATCAGCGGGTCGAAACCGACACCATGAAAAGAGAAAATATTCATCCAAGTCAGTATGATTTCATATGATGTAACACGCCTTAAAATAAGCAGCTTAGGGACAGTAAGAAATAAGAACAAAGTCTGAATTTCTGTATCAGCGTACTTCAATATATATATGTGTATATATATATATTGCAGTAATAAAAGAAACATGCCACAGCACGATTATGCACAGTCGTGCCAATAGTTTAAGAACCGGAGCAGAAGCTAGGCAACGACGGCCTTATACCAAAACTCCCATAGCAAGGAATAACCTATTACTTAGAAAAGGAAATGAAATTGACCCTGGTATCTTCCATATCTCTCGACATAGACAGTCGAGAATTACCCTTGGCTATATATCCAACCTTCAATATTTGTAGATTATTCTCATTCAAGGGTGGCCAAAGGGAAAAACCATTACATACCTGATATCCCTGTTTCAGGAGGGTCCACCTTCAACTTCCATGGGCATCCAACCTGTTTTTGACAATAGTAGAAGTCTATTCATTATGATATAACAAGAAAAAAAAATGATGACCCAGTCTGAGGAAAGGAAAGACCACAGCGACGAGCGGAGGTTACCTGGGTAGGTTGGAGTCTTTGTGGGCCTGTTCAGCTCTTCGAAATAGCAGCGGTCTGTCACCTTAAGACCCTAACACTGCGAACAAAAGATGTGATATAAGGTCACAAATATCAAATTAGAGTGGCCAAATTAGAAAAATAACAGAAGGAAAATTCATCGCCAAGTTATTACCTACAGAGAATAGCGGACCTGGGATGCCGACGATGAATCTAGACTGAGATTGTTAACATCATGGGAAGCATGGCTCGAGCTCTCCAGAGCTAGCTCCGCGAGAGATAACCTTACCAAATGAACTAGGACATAGTTTTGGAAACCATAAACATTTGGATAGCCGTAGGATGGAAGGGTGAAATCACCACTGTCGAAGGTGGCGGGATTACCCACAGTGCCATTTAATTCTGCCAGCCATGTACAGGATGGACAGCGAGAGTTAAATGCACCACCTCTCTGCCATGTGAAGATGGATGGGCTGCTCGAAAACCTAGTGCTGCGTGGACAACGAGGACATGCCATCCAAGTGGAAAAATAAATGATCCTCCAACGTTTACATTAGTAACTTGAAAAATCCCATTATCATATGAGAATATGTGCCAGGATTAGCATTAGTATTTCTCGTTCTGAATATGCCAACGTGTCACATGAGTTGGTGAGAGTGTGTTCTTACCATGTAAAACCAAAAAATTTTGTTTACCCAGGTTGGAGTCGTTACAAGTGGTATCAGAGCCCAATTTTCAAAATTGTGGCCTCTGGGAGATAAGCAGTTAAAGAAATTCATTTTATGTTACCTCTGTATTTCTAACTCTAAACAAACAAACAAACAAACAAAAAAGTTGTGTTGTGCTAATGGTTTCCTCTCACGAGGTTCTTAGGAGGAAAAACAGAGAGGAACAATATGAGAAGGGCAGGCAGTGGACCCCACACGTTCATAGCAGGTCGGGACCAAGAACAAGCCCTGGAAGAAACGCAAAGTTGTGGGTTCAGATTGGAGAAGAGACTCGTAATACGAACCATGCAATACTAGAAACGGTACAAGAGCTGAGGAATGAAATAGCACGATTGCAAGAAGATAACGCCAGAATAACCATGGAGCAGGAAAGAATTTTAAAGAGTCTATCAGACAAACAGAATCAACAACCACCAAATCCTAGTGCTAAGCAACAGAGAGTGTTGGAAGAACAGAACCTCCACACAGAACCAGAAAGGTCAGAAGGAAGGAATGAAGAACAGGACGAACGATCTAATAATGCCTCTGAGCAACAGACATCGAAGAGGCAACGGATTGAACTGCAAGGTGAGTACCGCAAGATCAAGCCGCCGCATTTTGACAGAGAACAAGAGGAGGCAGCGGAGGCATGGTTTATTAATATGAACAAATACTTTCAGCTGTACAAATATGATCACAACCTCAAGGCACGCTTAGCTATCTTCCAATTACAAAGGAAGGCCACCTTATGGTGGGAGGAAGTCAAGATAGTGAGAGGCGTAAGTGAGCAGAATTTTAACTGGGACAAATTTCAGAAGTATTTTAAAGAGAGGTATCTGACAGAATGGTTTTACGATGAAAAAGCAAGAGAATTCCAAGATTTGCGTCTGGGACAGTAGACCATGGATGAATTTATCACTCGCTTTGCATCGTTACTTCGTTATCTACCCTATATTAAAGAGGAAAAGGCTAAAGTGAAAAGATTTGTCAGTAGTTTACCCTTGTATATGAGGGAAAGGATTGAATTCAACAACCCGAAGACAATGGACGAAGTCATACGTAAGGTCAGAATTTGCTACTAGCAAAGTAAACAGAAAGGAGAGGTTCCAGGAAAAAGGGGAGCTGATAAAAGAAACAACAGATTTGCTGGAAATAGTAAAGGGAGTCGCGGTGGAAGTAATAGGGGTTTCGCGAAAGGACAAAATAGTAGAATTTTTCAGAAAAATTCACTCAGGTCAAGGCCAACCGGTGAGTCAAGAACCAGTGAGCCTTCTAGTAAATTAGACAGTGAAGGAACAACAAGGCCTCCCGTGCAGTGTTGGGATTGTGGCAGGCCCCATTATGTTAAGAATTGTCCGCAATGGAAGGGAACCGAGAAGATCTCCCAGATTCAGGAAGCATCGACGGTTGGTGACATGGGACGAAGTATACCTCGGATTAATGCTGCCTTGGAGGACCGTCAGGCAGAGTATCAGCCGACTATGGTGGAACTCGAAAGTAAAATTCTAGACTTTTCTGTAACTATTTTAATTGACCCGGGAGCCACATTAAGTTACATTAGGCCTAAGGTGGTAGAGCACTGTAAAATGCAATCTATAAAATTCAAGAATCCTTGGCTGGTACAACTAGCTATAGGGGCCAAGAGACGAATGCTTGCTAAAGTCACTGACTGCCCCTTAAAAGTAGCTGGACAGCCAGTAACAGCAGGCTTAAATTTTCTTCCCCTAGGCTCCTACGACATTCTAATCGACATGGATTGGTTAGAAAAACACTGGTCCCTTGTCAACTGTAAAACCAAGACTATCTATTACAGGGATGAGCTGGGAGTACAGTAGGAAATGCAAGGAATTAATCGGCCAGTGCAAGTTCAGCCAGTAACCGCATCTCAGTTAGAAAAATGCATCAGGAAGGGGTGTCAGATTTATGCCATCCAAGTGGGCTATGCAGACTCAAAGGATAAAACAACCTTGTTGGATAACATCCCTGTAATACAAGAATTTTTTGATGTATTTCCAGAAGAGATCCCCAGACTACCGCCTAAGAGGGATATAGACTTCACTATCGAGTTGGTACCAGGGGCGGTGCCATTATCACGAGCACCCTATAAAATGAGTGTACCTAAGTTGACGGAATTAAAAATGCAGTTACAGGAACTGCTAGATAAAAACTATATTCGCCCTGGTGTGTCTCCATGGGGAGCCCCAGTGTTATTCGTTAACAAAAAAGACGGAACTCTTCGCATGTGTATAGATTATCGTCAACTGAACAAGCTGACCATCAAAAACAAGTACCCTCTACCTCAGATTGATGAAATTTTTGATCAAGTGAAGGGTGCAACAGTGTTCTCCAAGATCGATTTGCGATCAACTTATCACCAGATCAGGGTTAAGGAGGAGGACATCGCTAAAACAACTTTCAAAACAAGGTACGGACATTATGAATTTGTGGTGCTACCTTTTGGGTTAACTAACACACCTGCAACTTTCATGTGCTTGATGAACAACATATTTCATCAATATTTGGACAGACTTGTACTGATATTCATTGATGATATCCTGATATACTCCCGCAACATGGAAGAGCACAAGGAGCACCTCAGATTGGTACTACAAACTCTCTGAGAACATCAGTTGTATGCTAAGTTTAGCAAGTGCAACTTCTAAAAGGAAGAAATACAATATCTGGGTCACATAATCACAAGGGAAGGGATTGCAGTGGACCCTGAAAAGATAAGGACCATAATGGAGTGGCTTGTACAGAAAGATGTACCAGACATCATGTCCTTTATGGGGTTAGTAGGATATTACAGGCGATTTGTGGAAGGTTTCTCAAAGGTAGCATATCCTATTACCTCCTTACATAAAAAAGGAAAGGCCTTCAAATGGACCCTGGAATGCCAAAGAAGTTTTGAGAAGCTTAAACATCTTCTCACCACGGCACCCATTTTGAGCATAACAGATCCTAATAAAGACTATGTGGTGTGTACTGATGCAAGCAAAGAAGGTGTGGGAGGAGTGTTGATGCAAGAAGGAAAGGTAATTGCCTATGAATCTAGGAAACTCAAGGAGCATGAACAGAAGTATTATGCTTATGATTTAGAGTTGGCTGCCGTCATACACGCATTAAAGATGTGGCGACATTATCTTATGGGAAGGAAATTCTTGCTGATGACTGACCACCACAGTTTGACCAACTATTTTAGTCAACCCACTTTGAATACCAGGTAAGCGTGGTGGGTAGATTTCCTCAACAATTTTGACTTTGAAATTAAACATCTGAAAGGGAAAGAGAACCGGGTGCCAAATGCCTTAAGTCGAAAGGTGCACTGTTTGTATGAAATTTCCTACAGTAAATGGAAGAGCACCTTCGAGGAAATGATAAAAAAGACAGCAGAACAAGATGCTATGTACCAGCAAATAAAACAACAAGTACAACAATATGATAGTGAGGAAAATCAGCAAGGATATGAAGTAGATGACGCTGAAATATTGTACTATAAGAAAAGGTTATATGTACCTGATCAAAACAGCATTAAAAATCTGATTCTCAATGAATTTCACATCAGCCACTACGCTGGACACGCTGGATATCAGGGAATGATCACTGCAATTCGAAAAGAATACTATTGGCCGGAAATGAAAAAGAATGTGGCTGAGTATTTCGCATGGTGCTTGGAGTGTCAACAAATTAAGGCAGAACATCAACATCCAGCGAGGTTACTGCAGCCACTACCCTTCTGGAATGGAAATGGGAAACCATTTCTATGGACTTTATAATAGGGCTACCTAAGACAAATAAGGATAACTATTCCATTATGGTAGTGGTAGACAAGTTAAGTAAAGCAACACATTTTATACCTTTGCAATCCACCTATAGAGCTGTACAGATCACCCATATTTTCATGTAGAATGTGTTTAAATTACATGGAATTCGGAAGATAATAATTTCATATCGTGACGTGAAGTTCAAGTCGGCCTTTTGGAGGACGTTATTTGCATAATTGGGAACACAGCTAAGTTTCAGTACAGCGTACCATCCCCACACTGATGGACAAACAGAGCGGGTGAACCAGGTAGTTGAAGACATGTTACGAGCATATGTAATGCAACAACCAACACAGTGGGAAGAATATTTGCACTTATTTGGATTTGCATATAATAACGGATATCATACTTCGCTACAAATGAGTCCCTTCAAAGTATTGTATGGACGGAAATGCCGCACACCCTCAAGCTAGGGGGGCCCTGAAGACAAATTAAGATTGGGGCCAGAGATCCTTAAGGAAATGGAGCATATGGTGAAAAGGGTATGCTCTAATTTAAAGGCCGCTAAAGATAGGCAAAAGAGCTTTGCTGATCGAAAAAGGTGATTCAAAGAATACCAAGTCGGTGACCATGATTACGTAAGAATTCAAGCCTGAAAGAGTACACTGCAATGGAGTGGGTGTATCAAGTTGGCACCCCGATATTGTGGACCATTCCAAGTCTTGGCAAGAATCGGGCCAGTGGCTTACCAGCTCGCCCTGCCAAGTCACATCCGAGTCCACAATGTCTTCCATGTTTCCATATTGAAAGAATACATTTATAACCCTAAACATGTGATCAGATGGTAAGACATACGGGTAAGGATTAACTCTAGCAGACTGATCTAAAGGTTTTCTTTACAAGAGACTGATGTAGAATATTTCATGTTGTAGGTCGAACCGGAAGGCGAAATCTTGGTCGAGCTGCTGAACATTCTCGACCGGAGAGAAGTACAGCTACGAAAGTGAGTTATTACCCAAGTTAAAGTGCAATGGCAACACTTTGGGCCTGATGAGGCCACTTGGGAAGATGAAGAATACATGAGAAAGGCTCACCCGGAGCTGTTCTTAGTTAACGGACATCGGGACGATGTCCAATTTCAGGAGGGGGAGATGTAATGCCCCGGAATTAATGTAAATTTTTAAATTTTACTGTAGTAAATGAAAGAGTGCTGAAACTTTACTCTCGGGTGAAATTTAATAATATTGTTTTTTTTTTTTGTAATGATCTTTAAAAAGTTTCAACTTCCCAAGAAAAGGGGAAGGCTAGACAGTTGTGAAATCCCTGCAACCCTAACCATTTTTTCCCTAATTGGAAGGGGTTTCCAGAGAAAAGAGGAAAACGAGGGGGGCAAGACTTCACTGTGCGGTAGAGGACTGATAGGGAGGAAGAGAAACGAAGCTTGCCAAGTCTGGTGATGACCAGATGGTAAGAGCGCAAGGCGTAGATAATTGTCACGGACTGTTTGTCCTTGACTAAGCCAGGGGGGAGATTGGTCTCGAAAGACAATCTCACAGTCGGGTGGTTGGCTAATTGCAGAAAGCAGTGGTAATTTATTTCTGGGATTTCTTGTTGGACAACAACCAGGTACGAAGTAATAACCCACTCATTGATATCTGCAGAAAAACTGAGAGATTTCTTTCTATAAATTAACTTTATCAAAGGATTCAGCTAGTATTTGTACACAACATTATCCACAGTAAAATTTAAGGACTATCTTCTGAAACCAATTTTATAATTCTTATTAGTGGAACTCGATGATAGTACCTTTAATTGGAAATTAACCTTGTGATTTAACTATTCAAAGTCACCAATTTGTATTATGATGAATTGGGTTTATACATTTGGTTCATGAATAGGGTTTACCATACAAGAATCACGACAACATTTCAGTACTTAATCTAAATAACAGTCGTATCAGGATTCACCGTAACCATGGCCGGACTCTCTACTAAAGTAGGCACAGACTAAGGGAACTGTGGTAAGGACATTCACCGCACAGTGTTGTGCACTGGAAGCCAACCCAAGAAGAGAACTATTAACATTTACATTTAAACAGTATAACGAGAAACTGTGGGTAGCATAGTAAAGGCAGTGAGGGTGGTACTCTTTTACCCGAAAATGCATTACTAGCAACTTTAAAATAAAACATATAATGTTCCTTTGAATTAAATGTAACATGTTGAACGATATTACAAAGAACCACTATGAAATATGTCATAATGCGGTAACCAATACTGTGCAAAGGTACCAGGAAAGGCAGCCATACGAGAGCAGTTCCGAGCCTAGGTAAGCCAGACAGCACTCTGAGGCATAGCCATACCGTGATACCCCAACCATTAAGTGATTTAAAACAGCAAAAACCCTAACGGTTCAAGGAAAAGTAGCAGGATGCAATAAACCCATGACTGAGAACGAAAGTAAAATATAAGAAACATAAAATAAAACTGTACACAACATTCATATAATTTAACCGATACATGTTATCAGCAGGTCGAACCCGACAACATGAAAAGAGAAAAACTTCATCCAAGTCTGTATGATTTCATATGATGTAACACACTTTAAAATAAGCAACTTAGGGACAGTAAGAAATAATAACAAAGTCTGAATTTCTGTATCAGCGTACTTGAATATATATATATACTATATAATATATATACACACATATATATAATAATACAATTAATATACATATAATACATTTATAATATATTATATAAATAATATATATATATTAATTAATAATAATATAATACATATATTAATACTTCGCGCAGTAATAAAAGAAACACGCCCAACCAGATTATGCACAGTCGTGCCAAGAGTTTAAGAACCGGAGCAGAAGCTAGGCAACAATGGCCTTATACCAAAACTCCTGTAGCAACGAATAACCCATTACTTAGAAAAGGAAATGAAATTGACCCTGGTATCTTCCATATCTCTCGACACAGACAGTCGAGAATTACCCTTGGCTGCATATCCAACCTTCAATATTTGTAGATTATTTTCATTCGAGGGCGGCCGAAGGGAAAAACCATTGCATACTTGATATCCCTGTTTCAGGAGGGTCCACCTTCAACTTCCATGGGCGTCCAACCTGTTTTTGACAACAGTAGAAGTCTATTCATTATGATATAACAGGAAAAAAAAATGATGACCCAGTCTGAGGAAAGGAAAGACCACAACGACGAGCAGAGGTTACCTGGGTAGGTTGGACTCTTCGTGGTCCTGTTTAGCTCTTCGAAATATCAGCGGTCTACCACCTTAAGACCCGAACACTATGAACAAAAGATGTGATACAAGGTCACAAATATCAAATCGGAGTGGCCAAATTAGAAAAATAACAAAAGGAAAATTCATCGCCAAGTTATTACCTGTAGAGAACAACGGACCTGGGATGCCGACAACGAATCTAGACTGAGATTGTTAACATCTTGGGTGGCATGGCTCGAGCTCTCTAGAGCTGGCTCCGTGGGAGATAACCTTCCCAAATGAACCGGGACATAGTTTTGGAAACCGTAAACCTTTGGATAGCCGTAGGATGGAAGGGTGAAATCACCACCGTCGAAAGTGGCAGGATTACCCACAGTGCCATTTAATTCTACCAGCCATGTACAGGATGGACGGGCGAGAGTTAAATGCACCACCTCTCTGCCATGTGAAGATGGATGGGCTACTCGACAACCTGGTGCCACGTGGACAATGAGGACATGCCATCCAAGCGGCAATATAAATGAGCCTCCAACGTTTACATTGGTAACTGGAAAAATCCCATTATCGTATGAGAATAGGTGCAAAGATTAACATTAGTATTTCCCATTCTGAATATGCCAATGTGTCACATGAGTTGGTGAGAGTGTGTTCTTACCATATAAAACCAAAAAATTTTGTTTACTCGGGTTGGAGTCGTTACAGGGCCCACCTTGGTGGAACTCCTTAGAAGCACTAAAGAGAAATCAGCAGCATGTCCACCCATCACGTTCATCGTCACAGACATCTTCTAGCCTCTATGTGCTGCTTGCTCTGTTTCTCAATGCTACGTCAACTTACTTCTTTCCGAGGGACATATTCCAGTAAATGGTAAGTTTCTCTATTTTCTATTTGTATGCTATATAGACTCTCTCAATGCTATGCGAACTTCCTTTTGCCTCTAGGACATTTACTGTCTCTGCAGTATATGTCTCTGCATTTGGATAGATTCACCCTCAAATTAAATAGATAGAAATATAAAATATTTATAAAAATAATTTAGATTTAACATATTTTCAATAAATATTTACACAAAATATATAATTTTCCCTGATTTTTAAATAAATTTTATATTTTAAATTTTTAACTTTAAATTTGTAATATTAATAACATTATGTAATTGTGAATTAGGTTAGGTGATCAAATTAAAATAAATCACATAAGAAGCATTTTGAACCAATAAGTGTGGTTCATTATTGACCACATGAAGTGGCAAACCATGGCAAAGGCTTAAATA
>APFE030805136.1:0-10696 GCA_000404065.3 Pinus taeda
GAATGAGTGTCCAAATAGAAAGAACGCATCACATGATGGCCTAGGGCTGCCCCTTTCATTCCCTACTCCATTCATCTCTTTATCACATGCCACCACCCTTTGAAGCATGTACCTTGAATCCGATTTAAAGGTAGAAACCAGCTGATAGGGTACTTGGTTAACCCATTTG
Organism: Pinus taeda; assembly: GCA_000404065.3. Classification (NCBI taxonomy): domain Eukaryota; kingdom Viridiplantae; phylum Streptophyta; class Pinopsida; order Pinales; family Pinaceae; genus Pinus; species Pinus taeda. The sequence goes on from APFE030805136.1 coordinate 170, forward strand.
GAGCATGGAGACATTAGCACATGCCAAAGCCCACTATGGAAGGGCATGCCATTATGAAGTGCCCACGTTTTGTCCATGGTTTGTAAGCTCTTTAACTTGATCCCTTTATAACTGGTTGTACTGGAAGGCTAGGGGACACATTGGATCTTATGTAGGATTGCAAATGGTCTCCATTTTGGGTTTTGTTTCCCTATACAGGTAACTAACCCTTCAGAGGGCTCCATTGGCACATGTAGGGTGTGTGTAGAAAGCCATGGGCCTCCACAGTGGTAGACAACATTCCATGGATCCTAAGAGATGTTCAAAGATTGCTCGAGATTCACCTATTGGACGAGGAAGATGCACCTGGTTCACCATGCCTAGTCGGCCCTACAGTTGTACCATGCACTTGGCAGATGACCTGAGACCTATATGCTGATGTGGCATCACTTACACCATCATATGAGTCCTTGTAGATGGTCTATAGGCATCTTCGATCTATTTGGAGACCCATGAGGTTACTTGTGTGCCCCCACACCCATTGGGAGCACCACAGGTTTATTATTTGGAGAACAAGGGGCCAACCCCTTGTCCACTACTTTTGGGAGTCCTATTCATCATTATGTAACTTATGGACTTTATCAGGCTTCTTAGAAGGCCCAAAGACATGTATTATTGATCATTCGACCTCTTGAGAGGCTTATTCTTTTGTTTATGAGCCAGTTTGGTGGGCTTGTCACCAAAAGTTAGTTATTTTGCACATTATTTATTCTGGGGGCTAATGTAGGCCTAATTAGCTAAATGAAACTCATTAGAAGTGTATAAATACAAGTGATGTGAATTCATTTTGGCACCGTCACTTGGATTTGGAACTTGTATCTCTTTAGAGATTTTCACTATCCTTCTTGGAGGACGAATTTTTGGAGCATGAAATGAATTTTGATGTTTGGATAATTTTGATATGTCTTGGAGCTTCTTGAATGGCAAGGTTTTGGATGGTTGGATATATTCTTATACATGTAAGTACATTTTAATGTTAATCTTTCTTTCTAATTTTGTCACATATTTTGTTGCTGGGATTTTGCTATACTAGGGCTTATTTGCTGCATCTCTTATGTGAAGTTGTGGAAATTTGTTTTTGAATAGTGAATGCTTCATGTATGGGCCATGTATAATGAATGAGTTTTCCTTGGGATGTTTCATTATTGAAATTCATCTTGATAAGCCATAGATTTTGCAAAACGAAGTATAAAGTTCTTGAAGCTGCTTTTGCTTCTGCCCTAATGCTATGTGAAGTTGTCTTTGAGGCCTCCTTGACATAGAAAATTCAATGTCCGTAGTCATAATTAATTTTGACTCCAAATCTCCCCAAAGGATTAGGCACAAGTCCACCATAAGGTGATCACTTAAAGAACCATTTTTCTTCACCTCTCCTTCTTTATTATAGGTATAGCCATATTAGGGCTCCTAGGGCATCATTTTCTCGACAAACCACCCATAGAAAAACTTCGATATCTGGGCCTCTACTGCGCTGGTGTGTCTCCTAGGCCTCCTCCAAATTTGATGGAATTCCGACAGTGGGGTTGTGAGATATCCCAAGTCCTAGCCTTGAGATTGATTTTTGCCCTAAGTTTCCCTAGGCTAGTTCCTCATAGGGATCATTTTTCACCTTTAAGTGAAAATCACTTCTTTAATCCCCTTCTCCTCCTTGTTTAGATTAGATTCTCAGACATCTGAAATACTAGATTCTCAGATGTCATTTCCTCAGAGACTGTGTTCAGCGTGGGGCAGTCCATCGACAATATGTTCCCATAGGAGATTAGGTAGCAGACATACTCACGAAAGCTCTAGGGTCATGAAAGCTCTAGGGAGAGCTAAGTTCATCTAGTTCAGGGAACAGAGGGGTATGGTGGAGAACCTGTTTTAGTAGCAGAAACAAATGGATTCTTAGTTGTAGCAACAATAGATGAGGGAGTTGCAGGATTGGTAGCAATTCAGCAGGGCCAACAACAGCATAGATGCAACGTATATTAGAGTTGCGCAGTTGTTGGTAGGCAACAACAATATGACAGGGTGTTGCTTCAGTGGGTTGTAGCGCTAGAACACTTTCCTTGCTAAGAGGGAGTTCTAGTTTTTGTAGCATTGGATGTGTTCTAGCCATGAAATATGGTGGAGAGGCTAGAATACATGTATTCTCCAAAAAACCCATAAATCGTTTATGGAAATTCCACCTAGAGACGACTTAATTAAAATAATTAATCATTTTTTAATGGTTCCTAAGTCTAAACTTAAGGAATATGATTAATTAAAGGGTCTTAATTAAGTCATGGTGAGAATCTTCTAGAAAAAGACATGGATCGAGTTCTAGTTAATCTTAGCCATTGATTACGTTTTAATCTTGGCCGTTGATGCCTCAACGAGAGATTATAAGAAGAAACTTGACGGGACTTGGAGAGTACACACCACCAGCTACTTAGTTGCCCAGGTAGATCAATTTTCTCAGTGGCTGAAGTTCAGCAGAGGAGATAGAGCCAAAGGGTGAGTTGCAGGGGAGAGAGAGAGAGGGTATCAATAGTGATCCGAGAAGTGTCGAACGAGTTCCGAAAGAGACACAGTGAGGGGAGACGTTGTCCACTAGAGCTCTGCGCAATTGCTGCATAGAGGGTGACGCAAAAATCCAATGTATGGACAGAGGGTTCATCTCAGGGTCAGGGAGTTGCTGTGGAGAGTGAGAAATTCATCATTAAATTTCTCTCAGTATTTTTCCTCTATTATGATGTCCAAATTCTTGTACTTGAATTTCTCTCAGTATTTTTCCTCTGTTATGATGTCCAAGTTGGGTTTTGCCGGGGACAATTGTCCAAAAATAACTCTGTCAATATTCTTATGTGTGCTAGAATTTCTCTAATTTTCCAGCATTTATTTTTCCGCAATATTTGTTTTGTGAACGCTGTAGCGTATATATTTCAATATTTGTCGTAGGAAACAGAAAATAGTTTGTTTAATTAATTTAACAAATAGAAGAAATATTCTCAATTGCTGCAGTAGGATTCCGGGTTTCAGAATTTTCACACGTTGATTACTCAACGAGAGATTATAAGTGCAAGTTAATGGGGTTTGGAGAGACACACTTGAGCAGTTCGAGTTACATAGTTGTAGCGAATTAGCAAGGGCGCAATTGAAGCAGCGGGAGACACTAGCAGTGGGGTTTCAGCAAAGATTTGGGAGGAGAATTTTGGAGAGGAACTTCCACAATGATTTCTAGTTTCCAGAGTTAGGAAGAAGGTTGATTTTATCTGCAGAGAAGGAGGTCGAAATTAGTATTGCAAATTGCCAGTTCACCAGTGCGAGTGACAAAAGAGCTTGATTAGTAGCCAGTTGTCAGAGACATTTCCAAAGGCAAAGCGAGTGGGTCAGACAAGTCACTGGAGGTTGATTTGCTAACAGATTAATTTTCCCAAAGGCAGTGCGAATTTCTGGAGCAGCCAATGTGCATTTCTGGTTAGTAGTGCGAGTTGCCAGGAGGAGGTACAAATTGTTGGGAAGAGGCCGAGTTGTTTTTGCAGAGGGAACTACGTATCAGCAGACTATTTTTGATAGTGGATAAATTTTATACCGAAGCTTTTCCAGTATTAGGCAAGCTATTATATGTCTCATATTGCTAAAGAATAATAATATAAACACTCATTTGTTGCATTGGTTTTCCCCACATTGGGTTTTTTTCTAGGGACTATTGTCCAAAAATCTTGGTGTCCAAAATTTTGTATGTGCAATATTTCCTCAGTTTCTGTATTTAATTTTGTGAAGATTGCAATAGTGAATTAGTCGTTATTTGCCGTAATAATTTCTAAAGTCAAATAAACTGCATAAGTTAGGAGATTAATTTCCAGTTACTGCAATTCGTGGAAATTTCACAAAGACAACGTTCCTTAATGGTGAGTTGGAAGAGGAAGTATACATAGAGCAATTGAAGGGCTTTGTAGCACACAATAGAGAGACCCACGTGTGTAGGTTGAAGGGAGTGTTGCACGGGCTCAAGCAGGCTCCCAGGCCATGGTATGAGCGCATTGATGGGTGCTTGTAGAGCATGGGCTCCGTGAAGAGTGAGGCAAATACAAACCTCTACTACTTGGTAGTTGGGGGTGAGGTTCTCATTCTTGTCTTGTACATGGACGACTTGTTTCTGACAGGTTCACTTGGCCTCAGAGAGGAGTGCAAGAGGGATCTTGCAGCTGATTTTGAGATGAAGGATTTGGGGCTCACACACTACTTTCTAGGCATGGAGGTGCGACAAACAGATGGGGAGATTTTTATTGGACAAGGGAAATATTGCATTGAGATCCTGAGGAGGTTTGAGATGGAGGACTGTAGAGCCATGTCTACACCCATGATCACAAATTGGAGGAAGGTAGACGCATCCAAGGAAAAGGATGTGGACCCCACCTTATATAGGTAGTTGATAGGCTCTCTCATGTATTTGGTCAACACTAAGCCAGATATATCCTATGCAGTAAACTCTCTCAGTTAGTGGTGGAGCCAAAGAGAGTGCATTGGATGGCAGCTAAACATGCGCTGAGGTATTTATGCGGCACTATTGAATTTGGCATCAGATATGCATGAGGTGATGGTATCAGGTTGGTTGGCTATATTGACGCAGATTGGGTAGGTAATGCAATGGATCGGAAAAGCACTTCAAGGTGCTGCTTCAACATGGGATCGAAAGTTGTTTCTTGATACAGTAGGAAACAAAATTTTGTGGCACTAAGTTCTACAGAGGCAACGAGCATGGCTACATGTGAGGCCATATGGTTTCGGAAGCTGCTAGTAGCCTTGTTTGGTCAGAGGGTTGAGACGACGATGATTCACTGTGACAATTAGAGTTGCATTAGGTTGTCAGAGAATTTGGTGTTTCACGACAAGTCCAAGCATATAGACCTCAGGTACCACTTTATCAGGGATTGTGTGCAGCGTAAGATTGTTTAGCTACTGTATATACCCATAAATGAGCAAGTAGCAGATGTACTGACGAAGGCTTTGGGGAAGGTGAGATTCATCTTCTTCGGAGACAAGATGGGTGTTATGCGAAACACCTTTCTCGCTAAGAGGAAGTGTTAGTTTATGTAGCTTGAACAAGTGTTCTAGTCTCAGATGGTGTCCATGAGATTAAGGAATACAGTGGATTAATTTTCTCCAATACCCAGAAAAAGTTTCTAGGGAAAAGTACCTTAATTACCATTAATTAGCTAGTTTATTAATTTCCCTAAGTCTAACTTAGGGAAATGGCTTAATTAATCAGGATTAATTAAGGTAAATTGGTTTTCCTCTAGTGACTTCTAGAAAAGTCATTTGAAGGGGTCAAGATGATCTTAGAGATCGATTGGAGTTAGATCATGGCAGTTGATCGCTCAATGGAAGTTTTTAAGAGGGAATCAATGGGCATTTGGAGAACACATTAGAGACATAGATTTGCGGTGATAGCAAGGGCGTAGTGATAGCATGGAGGACTCCAACAATGGCGTTTCAGCAGAAGAATTGAGGAGTGAATTTCTAGAGAAATTATTCACGAAGATTCTAGTTATTCCGAGAGAAGGAAAGAGGTCGAATTATTCTGCAAAGTGGTTGCATTTGGTAGTGCGAATTAGCTAGTGCAAGTTGTTGGGCAGCAATTCAATTTCCAATTTCCTTAGGAAGTGCAAGTTGCTTTAGCAAGTTGTTGAAGGCAAAGATTGTTGCCCAAATGAATTTCCAGAGGAAGTGCAAGTTCTAGAAGAGGTTGTGCATATTTCCAGATTTTCCAGTGCGTGTTGCTGGAAGGAGATGCGACTTACACAAAGGAAAGTTGATTTTGTTGTGGAGGTTCAATTTGGCTAGTATGCGTGTTGTAAAGATATTGTTGTGCTTTGCCAGTGAAAGGAAAACAATCTATGTAATTCTCAATTGCTAAAGATTTATTAATAATATAAACCCTCATGTGTTGCACTATTTTTCCCCACACTGGGGTTTTTCTAGGGACATTTGTCCAAAAATATCAGTGTTCATTATTTGTGTGTGTATGTGCAATATTTTCTTAGTTCTTATGGTTTTTTTTTTTTTGTTTGTGAGGTTGCAGTAGTGTTTTATTCAATATTTGTTGCATACAAATTGCAGAAGACAAATAATCAAATTTGATAGGTGAATAATAACCAGTAACTGCAATAAAGTTAAAATTTCACACATTCGCCAAACTATGTGTGTAGCAGTTTTAAATATGTAACCACAAAAATCGAATGCGATATCATCCCATCGATATCAAAAGTTTCATAATTAAGCTCGCTTAATAAGCACATTGGGGGAAAGGAAATCGTGAGACAGAGCAATCAATAAACATCCGACAGCCCTTGTGCCCTTTGGCAACACTGGCCTAATGAAATCGAAACTCATGTTGTGTGTAAATCTCTACAGATGGGTTTAGCCATCACCCTCACTCCATCAACGCACTTGTTCAGATTGCCAGAATACCCATTGCTAGAGATTTCTAGATGTACTGCTATTGTAACTCGTGAAATGCTTGACCACCATTGATAGGATAGAGCCATAAATCTGTTTACCACCATATTGGAACTGTTCCCTGAATTTTCCTTAAACGATCACACAACCTCGCTACATCAACTCTTGGAAAAATTGCCAACCCTGTGTCTAATAGTTGGATCTCTAGAAACCAAAGGTCATAGGGCTTTATGGTGCTAAATATATTAATTTCTAGTCTTTGTGGAAGCTCGAACAAGCATATCCTCTTTCCTTGCTAATTCATGATGAATTTCCTTAATTTCCTCCAGAAATGATGATGTAGATTAACTCTCGAAGCTCTTTCAATTCATTATCATGATGAGTTGTAGAACCATCTTCAGTGTGTAGCTTTTCAATTGTTAAAACATGAGCCTCTATTTTTTTGTCATAAATCCTCATTTGACCGCTGCAATCTTCTTACATCATCAAGTGATATAGGACCCTTAGGCCCTCCAAACCCTTGATATGCTTACCATCACCAACAAAGTCCTCTCCACATGTATCTGCAATGGGGGGTTTCCTTTTTGTAGTTGTATTTGACACTGAATTTTTGATGAGAAGATGATAACTCTTGCGCTATTTCTCGGTAGACAAATGCAAAAGCATTTTCATGCTTTGGTGGGTTAACCAAATATGTGATATTACCATGTCGAACTTTGTTTTAGGGGAATCCTTTTTTCAACTTTTCTAGTTAAGATATGTTCCATTTGGGCTAGAATCTTTTAAAATAACAAGCGTTAGTTGACTGCTCCATGGTGTGCGAAAAATAGATGTTCATTGATTTTCCAATAAAGAACTTATATCTTAAAATAGATCGCCGTCTTCAAACTATGTGTAGATCTAGAAAATATAGTATTGTTGTTGAAAAATTTTGTAGGTACTTCTATAGGGGACTTCCTAGTAGAAATGTGGACTGCTCTGTTATAAGATTGTTGTATGTATACTGAATTTTCATCCCAGGTCTTCACATGCTTCTGATTATAACCGCTCAAAAGTTACACCAAAGTCTTGTTGACTACTTTTGTTTGCCTGTTTTTCTATGGATGGAATGTTGTAGACCTCTTTAACTTCATGTCCATCTTCTCCCACAATGTAGTTCAAAATGCACTAATAAATCTTGTGTCCCTGTATGAAACAATGCTCGGTTTCCCGAAGTGCACCCAGACCTATCCCAAGAACAAGTTTGTTGCTTCTTGGCCGCTAATGGTATTTTTACAGGGCATCCGGACACACATCTTGTTGAACCTATCAACTACCACAGATACGTAGTAATGTCCCTTATTGGTTGTTGGTAAAACTCCCACAAGGTCCATGGAAATGCTTTCCCAAGGACGAGTAAGTACAGGTAACAGATGATATAGATCCTATTTCCTGTTATTAGGCTTGTTAGTACAACAAAGCATGCATCTTCTTATGAACCTACCTACATGTTCTTGCATCTTCGGCCACTACACATACCTTTGCAAGTTGTTCAATGTCTTCCCTACACCAAAGTTTGTTGCAACCTTGGAGGTGTGAATCTTTGTCATCAGCTGCAATCACTCACCTTTAGGAACACATAAGTTATCCAACCTATAGAGTAACCCGTTCTAGAGATGGTGTTCAATTGTGTTGTCACCATTGTGCGCATGACTCTGGCTCTATAAGTGCTGAAACAACTCCTTGAAGTCCTCATCCTCTGAATATGCCTCTCTGTGTGCATCATGGATGCATGGCTCCATGCGCATCAGAGTTCCCAAAGCTATGATCTTTGATGTGGTGGCCTTGAAAGCATGTCAGCCAACTTGTTTGTGTTTCCCTTTTTATACTTGATCACTAAATGAAACTAGTGTAAAAACCCCATCCACTTTTAATGTTTGGTTTGTTGTAGCTTACTCTGGGCCTACAAGTACTGTAGTGGTTGGTGATTTGTGTGGATTAATTCCTCCTTTCTCATTAGATGGTCCTTCCACTTCTTCACAGCTTGCACCAGGGCACAAAGTTCCTTGTCATAGGTAGGGTAGTTAAGAACTGCCCCATGAAATACTTCAAAATGGTAGCATACATGCTTTCTTCCCTACATTAAGACCGCTCCCATAGCATACCCACTTACATATGTCTCCACTTCGAAGGGCTGTTACAAGTTCAATAATGCTAGAATTTGCACTTCATTGATCTTCTTCTTTAGCTCCTTAAAGGCCTTCTGCTGACCCTTTCTCCACTGGAAACTCTTGCCACTTGTTATGGCATGGAGTGGTGTTGCTACCACTAGAAACGAGGCCATGAATTTCCTTAGGTACTATGTTGCTCCAACAAAACTCCTAACCTCAGAAACATTAGTAGGCATTGTCCATTTCATGATGGCCTCCATCTTGGCAGGATCTATTTTCAGCTCTCCTCCACCTATCACATACCCCAAATACACCAAAGACTATTATGCAAACTCACACTTCTTGAGATTTGCTAGCAGTTGGCGCTTCTTTATTGTCTCCAACACTTGAGTCAAATGTGAGATGTGCTCCTCCCAGTAGTAATGTATACCGATATATCATCCATATAGAGAATAACAAATGAATCTATAAAGGGGCACAATATATCATTCATTAACCTCATAAATGTAGCTGGTGCATTGCATAGGCCAAATGTCATTACTAACCACTCATACAAACCTTGCCTGGTTTTAAAGGCGGTCTTCCAGGTTTCTTCTTTTGACTTGAACCTGGTGATATCTAGACTTTAAATCTAGCTTGGTGAAGTGTTTCACTTGCTATAACTAATCCAGTGGGTCATCTATTCTGGGCAGGGGATACCGATTCTTGAGCGTAATTTTTTTCAGTGCCCTGTAATCTATACACATTCGTCAAATCCCATCCTTCTTTGGCACAATGTGTGAAAATTCCTTGAAATGCATCAACTGGAAATATTTCTACTAACTGATAAATTAATCAGTGTTTTACAACCCGGCCGAGTCAGAACCAACCCGGCCGAGTCGTTCCGGGTCGATGGCTTGGGAACTGACTCGGTCCAAAAAACGGAACGGTCGGCCGAGTCAGCAATGACCCGGCCGAGTTACTCAATGACTCGGCCGGGTCATTGCTGACTCGGCCGACCCGGCCGGGTCCGCTAAAAAACGGCCGGGTCACTGGTTCATCAAGTTTTTTGTACTGAAGAAAATCTAAATCAACCACGACTGAACCATCTCTAAATTTTGGAACAATATTGCCTAGCGATTCTGTCTAGAAGAACAGATTTATCTGTAGATGACTTAGTAGATTCCCGAGGTAACATGTATCTAATTTGTTTTATATCTCGAGGACTGACTAACTGAAGGCATTCAGCACAATGAATATGTTGACCCAAATTTTCTAGAACGGAAGTACCTAATCTTTGATAGCTCACAATGGGTACTTGATTGGATGTACGAGAAGAGGCTCTATTGGTTGCATTACAATATTTGCAATCAGATGATGGAGCCAGTCTATGACTTTTTCCCATCAAACAGAGATTTTAGAAAAAGAAAAGATATTTTCATAAACAAAAATATTCTGCTCCTCGTCACAGCGCTTGTTTCATTTGTGGCAAGAAAAGGCATTGGGCTAACAAGTGTCCTTCTAAGAAATCTAAGATGCAGTCAAAATTGTTTGATATTTTCACTACTTTTCATGATCCAGAAAAATAGGAACCAGTCTCCGAACCTGATGGTGAATATATTTCAATAACAGAAAGTTATGATGACGATTTTCCTGTAATTGATGCTTTACATAATACTTCTTTTGATACTAGTTCCTCTGTAGATGATCAAGATATCTTATCTTCTATTAAGATGTTTTCTTTTATCCAGTCAGAGAATCTGAAAGCTAAGATTGACGATTTACAAGCCAAACTCGCTAAGTAGTACTTTTGTTGTAGACTTGTAGTCTTGTAGAGGCCATTTCTAGACTCCTTGGTTATGTGTTTTTTGTTTTGAGTCTTTGATCATGTATGACAGTTGACTATGTATTGCCATTGGGTACCATTTTGATA
>APFE030805144.1:0-26787 GCA_000404065.3 Pinus taeda
AAACTGGTCAATACTGCGTTTTCCTGAGCTGAAGATGTAAAACTGGCCAATTTCCCCAACGCGTAGCGCGCCATTTCTCTACGCGTAGCGCGCCTTTCAGGCCAGTTTTCAGGCACTTCCTCGCATAAACATGAGGCACAAGTGGGCTTGTTGGAAAGGTTTGGATGTCTACTTTCCAGCCCAAGTGGAATTTTGCAATTTGGTAGCCATTTGCCCCTCCAAAATTTCCGTCTCCCAAGACTGCTTTCTGTGTGTCCAAAAAGTGGCAGAAGGTCATTTTTTGCTTGTTTTTTGACCTTTTGGGGGCTCAAATCTCCATGAAACTTCTTGGCCATGGCTGAGAAAGTGTATTTTGTCATGAAAAATCCAAAAATGCAAACCTTTCCTGAAATGGACCTCCCCAACTTAAGGGTAGCGCGCGGCGCGCTACCCGTTGAGGGCAAAAACCTGTTTTTGACAAAAAATTTCAAAAATGACCAAAATTGCTCCAAATTGTCTGAATTTTGAGCTGGGGGTGTATCATTGAGTGCCATGCTCACTCGAGGTGGCTTCAGCCAAAATCTGAAGTGGATCAGGCCTTTTCCTCCGTTTTAGTGCCTTGGCCAATCATCTCTTGAGAACCTTCATTTTTTCCTTGCACACATGCATGCGGGCCCAATAATGATTTTTCATGTGGCGGAGCATATATTTGTCTCTATTGGCTTTCACCAAAAACTTTTCCAAGTGAGTGTTCACCCGAATGAGCATAGATTCCCGATCTATAGGTGTCAAATCACCAGGTCTCCTACGGGCCAATTCCCGGTCTTCACGAATCTTCCGCTGCTCTTAAAGGTCGTGCTCATCTTCCAACTATTTGTTACGCTGCTCTAAATAGTTAATCACCCATTTTTCCATCTGCAATTTCTTGTGCAGCGATTCATTCTCGGCCTTTTGCTCTTGGATGATCTCCTTGAGCTTTGAAGCAGGAGAGCTAGCATCAATATCAATGACATGTGTGTCCTGACCTCTTGAAGGACCCTCATCAATCATGGGCCTCTTGCCCCTGTCCTGAACCTGTACCTGTGCTGAAGAAGATGGCAAGACCCTTTCCACATGATGTGGAGATAGTACTCGCTGTGTCGATGAAGTCAACGAGACCCCTTCCACCCCGTGTGGAGATAGTACTCGTCGTGCAGCTGCAAATAAGGCTCTGGGCCCTTTCTGATATGTTACATATGCTGGAGCATCAACATTCTCGGTCTCATGAATGTCCGACTGCTGTGAAGGCCCCTCATCATGGACAATCTCAGGAGGTGGGCGTGGCACTGTGAAGAAGTCACGAGAAATGAAATCCTCCCATGGAATACCTTGCTGTGCCAACTAATGCATCACTATGATCTCGATCAGTGCATAATGATATATACTTTTTTGTTGCTGTGCGGGGTTCTTCCTTTGCACTACGGGCACCATCTTCTCTATATTCCGGCACATGAAAATTGGAATGTTCATCATTCGTACCCGGGTAAAATGCATCAACAAACGGATATGGTACGAATATAAACGTGAAAATCGGCCCTCACAAGTAAAATAGCGCATAATAAGCCTCATCAAGGGTGCATACTCCTCCCTTAGGAATCTGAAAGGAAAAATAGCAGTAAGGTTCCTCATGAATCCGAGTTTGATGTATGGTTGATAATGAAATTTGCCTAGTAGCTTGCGCTTGGTCCACTCTTCCCCAACATTTGGTATTCCGGTGGCTTGAGCAACAACCTCGGGTGATAGTGTGAAATCCACTCCTGCAAGGTTCACATGGCCATTGTGCAAATGTAGGACAAACAAGTGGACTAATTCCCTATGATGTTGAATTTGTGAGATCCTCTGACAATACTCAAAACATGATTGGTACCAAAAACAGGACATTGCAAGTGGACAAGCTTGCAAATAAGCCAAGGAAGTGGGCTCCTCTCTAACATGCCGACTACCTTTACCACCCTTGTGATGCCTCCTAGGCACTTCTTCCTCTGGTGTTGATCCACTGTAATCACTCTGCTCATAATATGATTCGGTTTCTGACATGGTTTTGAAGACAGGATGGGTGAACTGTATATGTTGACTGTGCACACAATTGATTGTTGTTTGACTTTTTATTCAAATGTTGTATCTTGCTTGAGCTAAGAGAGGTTTTTTGTGTGTTTGCTGCAAGTTACAGGGCGAAAAACCCAACGTGTAGCGCGCCTCGGCCAACGCGTAGCGCCCCTTCAATGCGTAGCACCCTTGTAAAATTACATTGTGAAAACCTTCCCAACGCGTAGCGCACCTGCAACGCATAGGGCGCTCTTCCCAACGCGTAGCGCTCTACCAAAACTGCCCAGTTTGCTCAAGAACTCATAAAATCGCCTTTGCAAGGTTGCACTTAGCTTGTGAGAGGCAAATGAGTTGCAAATGAAGATTGATGTGCTTTTATAGGCTTCTTTTAAATTTACATTTGCCCAAAAACCAACTTTATAATGTTTTGAGTGTTGACACTTTTTGAATTTAATTGACTTTGACTTTTGGTTTCTTTTCTTTGAAAAATTTGTTGAACTGATGGTCTCTTCTGAAAATTTTTGCAGGGATAGCTTCTAAGGTGCTTTGGCAAAGGAGACCAAGGCTGCACTTTGACATTTGGAAAATTTGAAAATTTGAGAAGTTTTACAAAAAATGAGAAAATGACCTTTGTTTTTCAAAAACAAAGTTTTGAAAACAAGGTGAAATTTAGTTGTACAATAGTGAGAATTGTTGAAATGATGCTTTATGAAGGACATCCCTCTGGCCTGCTGGTCCTTTATGACCTCTCAAGACAAAATTTGACTCAACCCTAGACCTAAGACCTAGTGACCAAATTTTGCTTGAAGACTCTTTGAAATGACAAAATTTGACCTTGACACTCTGAGACCGCTTTGTAAGAGCATATTTGATCACTGGAGGAAGGCTGGAAAGACTGACACTAACACATATATCATTGGTTGTCTTGCACTCCCAAATGTGGGGGATGATGCAATCTTTGACTGATAACTTTAGGAGAACCTTTTCCATCATCTCCCTTTTCTATGAGTCTTGAATTGTTGCATTCGATCCACTAGTTGCAACAGTCAACTTGACGTCACAGTCGTGGAAATGCCATAGGCATTTTGTCCCTCAAGCAAGGTCTGGAGCTTAAAATTCCAATTAGTGTAATTGGAACCATCATGCTTATTACTCTCATTGGGATAAGATTCAACAATTTGACTATTAATTTTGGATGAATAAAAAAATTCAATAAATTAGAACCAACCCCAGATCTTCTTAAAAAAACATGCCCTGATCACTGCGAATTTCCTTTTCAAAAAAAAAAATGCCCTTTTCTTATCAGATAGCAAGAGCCTCCATATCTTTTAATTAAAGAATTCAAAAAAAAAAACATTAATTAAAAACTTTAATTAATTATGAAAAAACGCCACATGAATGGCTATCTTGCAAGGGCCATGCTTGCCATTCACCACCACACCACGGTGATAATTAATTGTGGATTTTAGGCATCTGTGGTTCATTTCGTTTGAGCTTGTATCGGAGTATCCACAATAGAAACCATATTTGTCAACATTTCAAATCCCAATAGGGACTCATCATCAGGGCCAATCTGAATGATGATGTAAGAAGATCTATGTGATAGGATAAATAGTTAAAGAAATAATTTTGATTAAATGTCAGCTCATAATTGCCAATTTATATTTTATTTATGTTTTATATTTGAATTTTATCATAATCATTAATAAATTGCTTCTTATTTATTTTTATTTTTATTTTTAACAGATTTATATTAGTGGAATAATTAATTAATTGGAGGTTTTTATAAAGTGGATTTAATATTAGCTGATTTGATTAATTAGTTGTTTAATTCTTACAAACTATTTTATTCTTAAAAAACAATAATAATAGTTATTATCATTAACATAAATAAATATATTATAATAATTTTTAAATATTTTAATAATCCGTACTAGTCAATTACTTAAATATGGTTAAAAAAGATTATTTAAAATTTATTTATTTATTATCTTTTTCAATTATAAAAGTATTCTTATTATAATTAGTTAATAATCATTATTAATATCATAAATTACTTTTTATATCTTTATTTTTATGATAATTATTATTATAAATATTCAATAATAACTATGATAAGAATTACAATTTCATTTCTAATTTTATTAAAAATTAAGATTAGAGAGTTTAGTTTGTTTTAGTTTTATAAATAATATTAGATTAAATGGTTTTTATTATATTCTTATTATATAATGATATAATAATATAAATTAGATATTATTAATAATTAAAAACTTATTATTAATAGTTTTATTAAATAATTTTTATTATTGTTATATTATAAGCAAATAATATTGTAATTGTTAAAATAATTTTCATTATAAATGATAATGATTATTATTAATAAAAACCTAATAAGTCTAATCTATTTTAATTTTATTCTTGTGTATTAATAATATAATAATTATAATTATATAGTTATAAGATTAGGTATATAAGGGTAGGAGAGGAAAAACAACTACCTAATTACCTAGGATGCCTTGGTGGTTCTAACTCTCTAATTAAGGGTAGCCAATGTCTACTGATCTCAATACCATTTTCCCTATTGAGATTTTGTGGATGTTTTATAATCTCAAGGGCCTCCCTAATCTTCCTTATTTGATACTATTCTTCCATTGTGATAATTGATGTGCTTTCCAAACAAACATGATCTATTGTTTTCGAGGAATGCTCCACAAGGGCCAAAGTACGAGATCTTTCGTTCTTAATATCAGCTCCATGTTCTTTCAGTGTTTTCTGTAAAGAGCGACCTGTTTCGCCAATGTAACTTTTGCCATAGGAACAATCAATTTTATAAACCCCTTTGAGTTCTTGTCTATCAATGTCATCCTTGACAGACTTCATACCGTGCTTAACTATTCTGGGTGCTGAGAACTGCGTGACTTTTGGCAATCTTATCTATCACCCCATGTATATATGGTAGGAAGACTCTACCAACCTGGTTTAGGTCTTGGGCCTTGGGTATCTGAGATAACATCCTCCTTTCTACTCTTTCTATGGCTTTCTTAATTTCTTTTTCTTTGTAGCCTATAGTCCTAAATACTGAAGATAATGAACTAGTGAACTATCACTGTCCTCAATGGCCTATCATATGTCCTGGCTTCTATCTGTTTCAATTAGCTTTCCAACACCATTATTAGTTCTTGGATCCCCACAATTTTTAGTATTTGATACGTTGTTGCCTAATGTTAAATTAATCCCTACAATTTTTTATTCTCCTGAGGTGTTGGGGATAACTTCCTTAGTTTGTTCATGCTCACAATCAAAATTGTCTGGACTGCTTTCAATTGACACATGACTGGGGTTGTCTATGTCGGCAAACTTCATCCTATCTCCATCCCCTTCATTATATAATAATAATATAAAAAAACTATCTAATCTAATATTGTTTAGAAAACTAACAAACTAACTATCTAATCTTTTTTTAATAAAATTAGAAACGAATTGTTAATTCTTAATAATATGATTATTGAATATTATATAATAAATATCATAAAAATAAAGGTTATGAAAAAGGAAATTTATGATATTAATAATTATTATTAAATAATATATATAAGGATTATTTTTATAATTTAAAACATAATAAATAAATAAAGTAAATAAAATTTGTAAAACTATATTCAATTAATTAACTAGTATCAATTATTAAAATATTAAAATTATTATTAATAATAATTTATTTATCTAATGATAATGACTATTATTATTGATTTTTAGAATAAAAATAGTTTTTAAAGAATTAAAAAACTAACTAATCAAATCAGCTAATAATTAAATCCATTTTATAAAACCTCCATAATTAATTATTCAAATAAAAATATTTAAAAATAATCAACAATATAGAAATGTTAAAAATAAAATTCAACTAATATAAAAAATATTTAAAAATAAAAATTCAACTAATATAATATGTTAAAATAAAAATAAAATAAAATAAGAAGGGATTTATTAATGATTATGATAAAATTAAAATATAAAATATAAACTAGAAATTATCAGCCTACCTTTAATGAAAAATATTTGTTTAACTATTTATCCTATCACATAGCTCTTCTTATATTATCATTTAGATTGGTCCTCATGATGGATCCCTGTTCGGATTTGAAACGTTGACAAATATGGTTTCTACTATGGGCACTCCGAGACAAAGCTCAAAATATAATTAATTGACTGGAATTACTTACCCTTTCCCACACTACAGCCTTTATATTATTTTAACACACCTTTTAAAAGATATTCATGCCACGGGAAAAAAAAAATCCACGCTACTGTTGGTCGCGACTTGTCCCTCAATCAACCATGGTTGATCCATGCCAAATTAACAATCCGTGTCAAATCTAGATATTTTATGCAATCTTAGGCTATGATATAGGTGGAATGGCCGTCTCTCTATCACCTCGTAGCCACCGCACACCTACACTTCCGTCTTCCAGCCTCGCATCCTCCAAAGATTTTTCTCAGATCGCGCGGGCCTCGATCTTGTTTTTGCTGTGCCGATCTCATGCAACCCTCCTTGTGGCCTCCTCCTCTCAGACAACAGAGCTCCAAAAGGACCAAACAGTTTTTGTTCACCATTTTTGTTCACCGAAACATTTCCCTTGCCTTCGGGCCTGACACCTTCCACTGCAATGATGATGACTACTACTGCTCAAGTCTCAGGTGCAATTCACTGGGTGATCTCAATAGGCACTGCACCACCAACTCCTCCTCAGTGACACACAAACACAGTAGTCTTCTCATCGCTAGGCACCAAGACGTCCTCAAACATGCAACTCACCACAAGAGAAAAAGAACACATGCATCTCTTTTGTTTCCTTTTCACCTAAAGGTTAGTGCACTTATCTACCAAGGATTTGTGAAGTTCGTCACAGCTATTCAACACAGAGTTGCGACGTTCCACCCAAACTTGTTACAGTGTAATCATAGTGTTTTTCCACCCAAACTTGTTACAATGCAATCGCAGTATTTTTCCACCCAAACCACGCGGCGATTTCGCCTTGGTCGCACCCCTCACTCAGCGTACAAGATCAACAGCCTTGCAACTCTGATACCACGTCAAGAGTTGTACCGGGAAGACATGAAATGACAAACCAAAACAAGAGGAGCTCACAGGTGTAGATCATCAGGAGCTACCTCAAGCAAAATGCCATTGAGGCTTCACATTGATCTTCAATATTAAATAGATACAATTTGTTAGGGACAACAAATCATAACTATAGAAAGTAAAGTTCACAACTACGTAACAACAATAACCTATTCTCCATTAATTCTAACATAAGCGTTAATCCATGAAAGCATCAAAATACTTTTCATGATACTTTCTATGTTACTAAAATTCAAAAAAAATAAATTAAGTAAATTATAACTATATTAGTATTGTTATTATTAAATATATATAAAAATGGAATGCAAAAAGATTCTTAACCATGGAGATTCACACCCACTTTATTATGGATATTCTTAAACTATAAACATATTTCTTATAGCACTCAATACCACATGCCCAAAAACCATAAATAATTTCATATAGTACTTGTTTATATGCAATTCTTTTAATTAATCAACTTAATTAAAAGAGAAAAAAATCAAATAACTACTCTCAAATTAAATTTCAACTTTTAATTTGGGTACATTTTTAGAAATATTCATTGAAAATTAAATCTCAAACATTTATCTAATAATTATTATAATTAAACTAAATTCAAAAATAACCACTCCAAAATAAATAAAAAAATTAGAAATAAACATCACATTTATTTATAAATTTATATATATCAGTCTTATTTTTATAAAAATAACATGAAATAAATTACTTTAATTTGATAAATAAAATATATAGTTCTAAATTTTTTAATAGTAAATAAATTTGTTAAACTTCCTATACGCATACGTAACTTAATAAATTGTTGCAGATAAATGAAAATAAACAATAATTAAAAATACGTATCGAACTTCAAATATTTTATACAATAACATTTAGTAATAAATACTTCAATGATGACTTGAGGTTTATATAATATTACTAACTTACTTTACCAGTATAAATTACTTTGTAATTTAAATATATAATTAACAATTATATATATTAAGTTATTATTATGTTACTATCGTTGACCTATTAAACCATGTTAACCTAGACTATGGTTAGACATGCTTAACATAGTAAATTTAGGTTAAATTATAACAACATTTATTATTTGTCAAATTGCAATATTATTTGTTGTTAATCACATTGTGACATTATTTTTTATTTGTTTCCTTGAAATTTTGACGTTGGTTGTTTCTCACAATTCAGTGTTGTCATATTGCAACATGGTTTGTTCATTGTCAGATAATGACATTATTTGTTGTTCATAATGTTGTGTTGTCTTTTATTATTCACAAAACTATAACGTTTTTTCATGTTCATCACATTACCACATCATTGTTTCTTCCAATTGCCACGTTTTTTGTGGTTCATCAGATTTTAGTTTCCCTTATCGGTTTTTTTATTATGACATTATTTCTTTTTCAAGATATTGTGACATTATTTGTTGTTGGTCGAGATATTTTACTTCAAGGATGCATACAAAATAGCATTTAAAAGAGCATGTAACTAAGTAACATAAACACATGAAATAAGCGGAAATTAAAAGCAACCATGAGATCAAAGGGACAAGATAATTGGATAGCAAAGTTCACACAATGTGGGCTACGTCTCTGGGTGCTGCTCAATGTGGGGAGGCCTCTTTCATTTGATGGTAACACCTAAATAAATTACAAGAAATTACAACTTGAAACCTTACATGTCCACTTCTGGGGATGGCCTGAAAATGTAGACCTCTATTGGAGAAATGGGTTGCACGGTTGGATTCTTGGTGAAAAGTCATGAAAAACGACTATAAAGTTGACCCCATTCTGACATTGACACTTTTGCACCCCAAGGAATCTTCTCAGCATAAAAAATATACCTGTTGCATCAGGATTGTGCTCCTTGGACCCAAAGTCAGGGTCCTTCCCTCCATCTTTTGTTCATCATTCTACTGCTCAGATCTCCACTCTTTGCCTTGCCCCATTATTGAGCGAACATAAATGTTTTATGTAATTTATGTCACGCAGAACTTCTAGCTAAGGCCCAATGGACCATTGGTTGGTGGAATTAAAATAAAACTTTTGGTAGGGGAGGTCCTGGGGTCGAACCTGCGGGACCCTAGTTATGGCAGAACCATTGTTATAATTAGTGTGTCATTGGTGTTTGATTTGATTTCACCCATCTTGGTGGATCAACCTGCCAGGTCGGGTGGGTTCAAATCCTGCCAACCTCAATTATATAACTGTTGCATGGTGGTTGAGTAGGGTGCGGGTTACTCGTGGCCCTGACCAATTATATTATATTATATTATATATATATAATATGTATTGTATGGTTGATGGGTGGCATGGTTGGTGGCCCGCCACCTATATTTTAATATTTTTTCATATATATAAAAAAAATTAGTTAAAAACCCTGTTGGCCAAATTTAGGGTCACCAGAAAGAGGTGAAAAATTCACCCATTCCAGCCGTTGGAATAAGTGTTGAATTTTTGCCTAATTAGTGGCTGCCACTCGGTCGAGTATGACAAAAATTTTTACTCGCCATAACTTTCTCATATGAATTTGAATTGAGTTATCGTTCACATGATTGGAAATATTGCAACGAGATATCCGCTATGACATTGGTTCCACTTAAATATAGGGAATTTTATTTTTGAGCTTTTCCAAAGCCACTTCTAAATTATGAGCATTTCTGGAGGCACCTGGATCATTCCTCCCCAGTAATGAGCTTTTGGGTTGCCAAAAGCTTTATACATCAATTGGAAATTGATGGAATTGCTCCCCAACATTGTCTTTTTCAATGTAATGAGCTTTACTTGGATTCATTCCCTTAAAACCAATATGAGGCTACTCCAAGTCTCCTCGTCATGAAGTCATAGTCTGCGTGTCAAGAATGATATCATGAGGTACCTTGTCGAAGTATTCATGTGCTTAGTCATCTACTGTAGGATCTTGTCCAATCTCTTCGGTGTCCACGATCAAAGGAGGCTCATAAAGCTTTAAGTTTTCAACGTTCACCACTGAGTACATATACATGTATGCTGGAAAATGAAGACAAAAATCATTGTCTTTAATAGTTTCTAATATGCTGAATGCACCATAGCATATTTGTCTCAACTTCTTTCCTTCCCCTTTCATTTTGTCTCGAACCTGGAACTGGTGATCAACTTGGTGCTTGTCATGTCGAGCTTTTTAGTGGGCTTTAATTTTATCAAACTTCTCCTATACTGCCTGGTGAATCATCTGAAATCATTGAATGAAATTTTGTGCTTTTTCCTTGACATCTTTCCCACTAGAATATGCATCTCTCCAAAAGACCATGTCTAAGGGACCCTTTTGAAAATATCCAATGTATGTCTTGAATAGTGAGCTCTAAGTGGATGAATACACTGCCCAGTTGTATGCATGTTATACATATGGAAGCTGCTCGTCCCACAGCTTGGCATGCTTTCTACAATAGCCTCGCAGTAACTATATCACTATGTGGTTGACAACTTTTGTTTGTCCGTCGGTCTATAGATGAACTATCATGCTCCTATATATCTTGGTGTCCGTCATTCTCCACAAACTCATCCAAAACTATCTAAGGAAGTGAGAGTTTTGATGAGACACAATGGATGTGGGAAACCCAAAGTGGACCCATACAAATTGGAAGAAGAGATATGCAATGTTCTCTATAGTGAGCTGCTTTTTACAAGGAATTAAGACACATTTTTCCAAATTGATCGACAATGACCTAAAAATATTAATGACCTCTCCTATACAACGGAAAACCATCAACAAAATCCATTTACACACTTTCCCATGGATGACTCAGAACAAGGAGTGTTGTGTAGAGCCCCAATTTTCTATTAGTGGACTTGCTAATTGAACACAACACACATCCCTTTACATATCGATTCAAAATAATTTTCATGTGAGGCCAATAACACAACCTCTGCAAATGACACAAAGTTTTCCCTATAACCAAATGACCTGACACAAGAGAGGTATGTGCCTCTCTGATTACATGTATTCTCTCATTGGTGGGGATACAAAGTTTGCCAAGGTAGTACAACAATTTTCCCTGCAAATGGTAATTATTCACTTGCGATCCATGACTTAACTTTTCATAAATCTCCTTAAAATGTTCTTCATCAACATATTGTTCAACATAAATTTAAAGACATAAAGAATTATTTTGAAAAGCTATAGATGTATAAATAGGAGGGCGACAGAACATATCTACCACTTTGTTGCTAGTGCTCTTCTTGTATTTTATTACCAAGTGAAACTGCTGGAGGAATCCCATCCATCTGAAATGGCCTGCCTATTAAATCTTGGCTTTCTACTAGAGGTATTGCAAGGGCTATTTCACTATGTGAATTATGGTCTCCTTTCTAATCAAATAATGCTTCATTTGTTTCATACTTTGAACCAAGGAATACAACTCCTTTCCATATATGGGATGGTTCACAACAACTTGAGAGAATGTCTTTGAATGGTAATATATAAATGTCCTCTGTTGCATCAACACTTCTGCCATGACGTAGCCTCTCGCATCTATCCCAATCTCAAAAGGTTGTTGGAGATCAAGTAAGACCAAAAATTGTGTGGTATTGATCTTCTCTTTTAGTCTATAAAAGGCTTTCTTCTACTTTCCTCCCCACTCAAAGGTTTACTTCACACTTGTCAATGCATGTAAGGGGGATGAAATGATGGAGAAGTTGGCAATGAACCTTCTACAGTATTGTATTGCACCCAGAAAGATACAAACCTCTATAAAATTGATGGCTTTAGGCCACTTTACAATCACACCAACTTTAGAAGGATTTATTTTTAAGAGTCCATATCCAACAATGTGACACAAGTAAACCAAAGAGGTCTTACAAAATTCACAATTAGACATTTTGACATACAAGTTTTCTTTTTGAAAAACATCAATCACCTTTTTAACATGACTCACATGATCTTCCCATGTTCTACTGTAAATAAGAATGTCATCAAGATGTAAAAGTACAAAATAAACAAGAAACGGTTTAAAAATATTATTCATCACCCTCATGAATGTGGTCGGAGCATTGCGTAGTCTGAATGGAATCACAACCCATTCAAAGAACCATTATTTTGTCTTGAACGCAGTATTCCACACATCCTCTTCTGCAATATTGACGTGATGATAGCCATTGTGCAAGTCTAGTTTTGTCAAATATACAACATTTTTCAATTGATCTAATAAATCATTAATTCTAGGGAGAGGGTATCGATTATTCACCATTATTTTTCTGAGCTCCCTGTAGTCTACGCACATCCTCCATGTGTCATAATTATTTGGTATCAACACAATAGGTAAACTATATGGAGAAGAACTTGGGCTTATGACCCCTTAGTTCATCAATTCCTGCACTTGCTTGTTTATCTCCTCCATCTCAATGTATGACAACTAGTACATACTAATGTTGGGTAAAGGAGCGTTATCCTACAAGTGGATCTCATGTTGGATTTCATGATCTGGAGGCAACCCACTTGGCTGTTGACAAATACATTATAGTTAGAAATAATTTCATACAATTATTTTTTATGAGTGGGATCACAACCTTGGAAAGCTTCAGATGTCTCTACATATCTTTCTCTCACAACCATGAGCATGCACTCTTTGTTCTAATTGATCAATTTGTTCATCTGGCATGCACTTACAATACTGACACTAATTTTGGCATGATGAGCTCTAACAATGTATTCCACCTCATCGTTAGTGAAAGGATATGTGTTTTCATGGCTAAAGAAAAATTCTTTCCTGTCATACAAATATGGACTCCCAAATACCATACCACATATATCCAAGGGTAAAACATCAAGATCAAACTTATCTACTAGTTTAGATGCAATTGCAAATCTAGCTCTACACTGTTTGGTTACATGTAAATTGAATTTATCACACACTCAACCAAGAGGGTAGGGTTTCGGGTGAGTCTTGTTTTATAACCCTAACTTCATAACTAAGGATTCTGAAATCAAATTTGTTTGTGAGCCCATATCAAATAAGGTTTCCACTTTATTATGTTTCATTACGACTCTAATGTGGAACAATTCAATCCTCTTTCTTTCATTAACAAGAGACTCATTTGAAGAACTTGTACTTGCATGCAATTCAAAAATTTCATTAGCATGAAGAGAAATAGTACCTTGTATCCTTACTGCTACGATCTATGTCTCGCCACTGGAGTCGGATGCAAGGTCTTGTGGTACAGCTTCCACCATATTTTTCTTATTCTTACCACCAAATCTCTTTGCTTTTAACTCTCGATGCAACTTCCAACAAAGTTCGTCATCATCACCTTCCTTCTTGCAATTTGTGCAAGATTTGTTTGCTCATTCCTCCTTCTTGGTTGCCGCTGTCTTCTTGGCCTTCCCATTTCCTCTTCTTTTGAACTTGACATTATGAGTTTTAAAAGATGATTTCTTAGGTTGATATTATTTATCATTATTTCCCCTGCTTTCAAGGTAAATGGCCTTCGCACTCGCTGCATCAAAAGTAGTAGGCTAAACTAACAAAAAAGAATGCCTGATGTAACTATGTAAAGCACCAATATGCTTTGTTACAATTTTTGGTGCAACATGATAAAGGCCCAAATTCAAATATTATTTTCTAAACTCTTATGTCCAGCCTTGTACATTTTGACCCTTTTGTTGTCTCAAATATTTTAGTTCCATTAAAGCTTTTTGTTAATAACCTAAAGGATAAAAATGATATTTTAATGTAGAAAGAAAAAAAAACAACCAAGAAGAAAGGAGATTACCCAAGTTTTTACTAAAATTCTTCAACTTTCTCCAACCAAATGAGAGTGGTTCCACTCAGTCGAAGAGATTCTAATTGGATCTTGGCCTCATCCTCATCAACTTGCTAAATTTGACAATAAACCTTGATTTTTCTAATCCAAATGTTTAATTTCTCAGCACTATATTCTCCATTATAAGTGGGCAAATAAAACTTTACATCTAGCCTAAAAATGATACCTGCTAGAATAACAACGTAAACTTTGAAACAAGAACTGATACCATTACCTGTTGCATAGAGATAGCAAAAAAGTCACTCTATTTTGAAAATTGGCGATGCAAAACACACATATTTCTTTTAGAGCATATTTTTTGGCACCTTAAATAACTGATATGATTACTTGTTTCATAGAAGTAGCAAAAAAGTGACCTGATTTTGAAAAGTGTTGATGCAGAATACACTTCTTTTTTTTTTGTGCATATTTTTTACAGTTTAAATTTTCTTATGTATCAAATATAAAATTTAGTGATTTTCATGTTGATTTTGGAACATGTTGATGCAACATACCTTTTTTATTAGAGGGCTTATTTTTCACTCTTTAAAATTTATTATGTCCATTTTTTTTTGAAATCATGATTACTTCACAAATTTTCAAGTTCTTTTATTTTTCTTTTTTTAAATGTTGATTAGTTAAAAATATATGTATAAAAAAGACAAAAAAAAAAAAATGTAAAAAAAAAAAAAAAAAATATCTCATAAAACATAAAAGGATTTGGAAAGAAAAAAGAAACTATAAATAAATTTAGTAAGTGGAGAGGAAAATTTAAAAAAACAATACGAAAAAAAAACTAAAAAAAAAAACAAGAAAAAAAAATTGAAGAACAAACTACAATAAAAAAATAAACAGAAATTAAAAGAAACTACTAAAATTAAGATTAAAAAAAATAAAAATAAACAAAAATAAACTCAAATTGTAAACAAAAATTAAAAACTACAAAAAATTTATATCTAACCTATGTATATCTATATGATAAAAAAAAAAACATATATAAAAAAAAAACAGAAAACATTTAAAGTTAAACAGAAATATCTATTTTTAATTTAAAAAAAAAGAGAAAGCTTTTAAACTTTTTCTTAAACCCTATACTTTTTATTTAAAAATAAAAAACAAAAAATAAAAAGAAAAAACATAATATGTTTGAATTTAAAAAAAATAAACATTGACTTTTAATAAATAAATGCTTTTACTTTAAAACAAAAAAATAAAATGCATATTGTTTTTTTCAATAACAAACATTTAATTTTTGTTTTTTAAATAGGATTTTTTTTTAAAAGAAAAAAAAAAAAACAATTAAATATAAAGCATTTTTTTATTTTACATAAACATGAAAAATAAAATTAAACAAATTAAAATATAGAATTTAATTAATTAAAAAAAAATAAAAAAAAAAAGTTAAAAAAAAATTGATCACGCGAAACCACCCATGGTGGTGCAGACGTGCGCGAAGGGGCTGCATGCAGCCTCCTCTGCCCAGGACTGCGCCACCATGGGTGGCAAGGCGGTGGTGGAGCGATTCCGGGAATCGCCCCGCCACCGCTTGACCGCTCGTGGTGGCATGACCTTGTGCGTAGGACGCTACATGTAGCCCCTCTGCCCACAGTTGTGCCACCACGGGCGGTTGAGCGTGAATCAATTTTATATTTTTTAAATTAAAAAATATTTGTTTAAAAAAAGAATTAAAAGTTTAGTTAATAAAAGATGCTTAATAAATTTTTTATTTTGTTTTTGAATAAAAATATTTTGTTTTAAAAATAGTTTTTGAAATTGTTTGTTTTTTTTTTTAATTTGAAAATATGTATATATTTTTACATTTTAATTGGTTTTTTTTTGTTTTTTAAATTGAGTAAATTTTTGTTTTTTCATGTTTTTTTTAAATGTTTTTAATCTTAATTTTAGTAGTTTTTAATTTTTTTTTGGTTAATTTTCTATTTTTTAAATCTAGTTTTTTTTTCTTTTTTTTTGTTTACTCATTTTTTTAATTTTTCTATTTTTATGTGCTTCCTTTTTTTAGTAGGTAAGCACCCATGAGGGATTTGAACCAGTGACGGAGTGCCTTAACAGTGCACCCATTCACCGTCAATCCAAAGCCCCTTGGGCATTCTATTTTTACTTAATTTTATAGTTTATTATTATATATTTTTCAATAATTTTTGTATTTTTTTTTTCCAAATTATTTTATGGCTTACAAGATAATTTCTATTTTAACATTTTTTTTTTAAATATGTTTTTCTACTACTTAGTCTGTGTTTGTAATTTATAAAAAAAAAAAATAGTTTTTTAATTCTTTTATTTTATAGGTTTATTTTGGTTTTGTCTTAAACAGTTTGATATGTGTTTTGGTTTTTTTGTCTTTTTTATTTACATGTTTGATTTATTTATTTTATTTATTTTTTTGTAATTTTATGTTTTGTTTTTTAATATATATTTATATTTATGTTTTGTTATTTTTTCTTATTTTTTTTGTTTTGTGTTTAATCACTTGTTTTTAATTTTTTTTTTTTTTGAAATTTTAATGTTTTTTGGAGTCATGATAAAATCGTTTTCGCCATTATTTCGAAATGTTGAAAATTTTCTCTTGAAAAAAGTGTTATTTGAGCGTCAACACTTTCCATTTTGAGGGTGTTTTTTGTACAAAATTTACCATTGAAAAAAAAAGTGTTATTTGA
Organism: Pinus taeda; assembly: GCA_000404065.3. Lineage (NCBI taxonomy): Eukaryota > Viridiplantae > Streptophyta > Pinopsida > Pinales > Pinaceae > Pinus > Pinus taeda. Next base: position 16,665 of record APFE030805144.1, read on the forward strand.
ACATCAACACTTTTCGTTTTGAGGGGTGGTTTGTACAAAGTGTTGTTTGAACATCAACACTTTTTGTTTTGAGGGTGTTTCTTGGACAATTTTTACACAAAAAATTGGTTTTCACCACCATTTTTAAAACATATTGAAAACGCTAGAAAAAAAAGGTGTTATTCTAGCATCAACACTTTTCGTTTTTAGCACTGTTTTTGATCTTTTTACGGTGTTTTTTGTCCAAAGTTCCTATTTTGAGTTTATAGTTCCCATTTCAAAGTTTACACTATTGAATGATGAGAAAAGGAAGAAGAAGAAATATCACTAGAGTATGGATAGGGTGGTTCAAGAGGCTCTTCTCTTCCACCTTCATGATTTCTGAGGCATGATCTTCTGGTTATTTCTTCTAAGGATTGATTGTCTTCTCATATTCTACAAACAACTTGTTAACATGAAGAAGATCTTGTGATAATTTAGCTTTTTCTCCATTTGAGCTTCCTCATCTATCATGTTCTGTCTTTGCGTTACACGCCCCACCTTGGGATAAAAGGATTTGGGCTTCCTCATCTGTCATGTTTTGTCATTGTGTTGCACACCCCACCTCAGGATAAAAGGATTTGAGTTTCCTTTCTCCTCTTTGGAGCTAGTTCCTACTTAGCATTCACTCATGCAACTCATATCAAGAAGACCTACTTTGATGCCAAACTTGATCCATATATTTTACTTCAAGAATGCATAAAAATTTACATTTAAAAGAGCATGAAGCCAAGTAACATAAACAAATGAAAGAAACGGAAATCAAAAGTAACGATGATATCAAAGGCCCAAGTTAATTCGATAATGGAGTTCGCGCAATGTGGGCTACCTCAACGGGGCTCGCTCAATGTGGGGAGGCCTTTTCATTAAATTGTATCACAAATAAATTACAAGAAATTAAAAATTGACACCTTATACCTCCACGTCCGAGGATGGCTTCAAAATTTAGAACTATGTTAGAGAAGAAAGCTACATGGTTGGATTCTTGGTAAAAAATCGTAGAAAATGACTATAAAGTTGACCGCTTTCTGGCAATAACACTTCTGGACCCCAAAGGAATATTCTTGACATCAAAATGATACCCCTATGTAACGGTTCCACTCTTAGAACTCGAACCCGATGTCCGGGTTCTGCTCTCTTGGTTATGTTCACCATTCCATTGGTCATATCTTCGCTCTCGACCTCCCCCCTCATTAACCAAATGGAAATGGTTTATGTATTGTGGGTCACGCGCAACTTCCAACCAAAGCCCAACAGCTTGTTGGCTCGCAGAATTAAAATAAAACTTTTTGTTATGGAGGTCCCCGAGTACAATTCATGAGACCCACATTGAGACCCACATTATGGTGGAACCATTGTTATAATTGGCACGTACTTGGTGTTTCATTTGAGGATGCCTGTTTTAGTGGGTCGGCCCACCAAGCTGGCCCACTTGGCTAGGCAGGATAAAACCCCACCGGCCTCCCAATATATAAAATCATTGCACGGTGGTCGAGTGGCATCTGAGCCACCCGCGAAATAATATGTGTAATATCGATGGTGGGTGGCTGGGTTGGTGGATTGCCACAAATTTTTTAATATTTTTTCGTATATATAAAAGAAATTGGTTTAAAAACCTATTGGTCAAATTTGCGGTCACCAGTCAAATTAAAGAGGTGATAAATTCCCCTATTCTAGACTTCAGAATCCATGCACTGATTAGTTCCAAATTTTTTCCTCGTTAGTGGATACGAGTGGGCCTAGGTTAAGCAAAACTTGTACATGCCATAACATTCTCATATGAACTCAGATTGAGGTGTCGTTCGTGCCATTAGAAAACTTGCAATGAGATATTCAATCTAATCTTATTTCCACTTATATCTAGTGAATTTTATTTTTTATCTTATAAAAAGCCATTTTTGAATTCTAATAATTTCTGCATGCACCTTGATGAGTTTTCATCATAATTCAAACAACATTAAACTTAATTCCTTGGTGATGATGATTTTCTGCAATAGCTATCTTCACTATGGTTGACATTGATGTTCAAGTTGAGTATGGTTGACCATACTATCTATAACCAACCATAGTCAACCATAGGTGATATGTGTTAATGTATATATTAATATATAATTAATATGTTATCAATGTGTTAATATGTAAATTTATTTATTATTCAATGTCTTCGCAATTAGATTAATGTGTTTGTAATATGTAGATTAATGTATTATTAATATCCATGATTATTGGTTTTCCCACATTCTAAGATCCTGTTTGGTAATATCAGGCATCTATGCATCTAACCTTTCCTTTCATCTTGTTTTATATTGAAATTTAGTTTCTTTCTTTCATTATTTCTGTTTCACAACCTTTTGAAAATATATATTAACTATTGAACCTAGGTCAAACTATTGAACCAAGGTCAACCAGGTAAATCTAGTAAACCTAGTAGACATAGGTAAATCTAGTAAGCCTAGTAAATCTAGTAAACCTTTGTCAACTATACCCATCCATAGGTGGAATGTTTTAATGTATAAATTAATATATAATTAATATGTTATTAATGTATTTCTATTTAAATTTATGTATTATTAATGACTTGGAAATGTGTTAATGTGTATTGTAGTGTGTAGATGAATGTATTATTAATATTCATAATTATTAATTTTTCCACATGCTAAGATGTTTATTAAAAGGATGCATGGTTATGCATGTAACGTTTTCTTTTTTTCTTGTTATATATTCAAAATTGTTTTCTTTCCATAATGTTACATACTTCATGACCTCTTCACAATATATATTTACATAAATACGGATTATGTTTGACATTTTCATTATCTCTTACATTAATTGTTTTTATTTCACAAAGGATTTAACAAAAAATTGTTTTTATTTCACGAAGGATTTAACAGAAAAAAAATGTTGATGTTCACCCTAATGAAAATTAGATTACTCTAACCAACAATTCAGATATATTAAAAAAATGAATATTATTACTTCATACTAATAATAATCACTATAAACTCTTTTCAAATAAAAAATAGTTTGACTTCTTTACCTTATAATAATGTACCTTTTAAGTCTTTATTTATAATTATATAACTTTTAATAATTATTGAATCATATATCTAAGTGATTAAGTAAGTTATATTATCAAAGTATGTTTGTTAATGTTATATAAACATTATTAAGTGATTATTATGTTACTATGATTTACAATGGTTACTATAGTTGTCTCATTGAAAATAAGTCAACTTAGTTAATTATGGTTGACCATGGTTGATTTAAGAAACATAGGTCAATTTATTAAACATGGTTTAGATTGTGGTGACATTCATTTTTTGTTAAATTGGAATGTTATTTGTTGCCAATCACATCGAGACAACATTTTTTATTTGTTATTATTCACATTTTTTTGTTGTTTGTCACATTTCAATATTGTTACATTGCAATGTGGTTTGTTGACTGTCACATTATGACATTATTTGTTGTTCATCATTTTTCAATTTAATTTCTTGTTCTTGAAATTACAACATTGTTTAATTCCCATCAAATTGCAACATCATATTTTTCCGAGGAATTATCTTTACATATTCACCCAAAGGGATCACATTTTTTTTGCTTATTACCATATCCTAACCCTAAGTTTGTCGAGGATAATTTTCCCTGTGACCTCCCAATAATGAAGTGCTTTAGCAATGGAAACTCAACAAATTGAGCTAACCGTCTAGGCTAAAATTGTGGTATCATTGTTGTATCCAATTCTGTCTTTCTTGTGGTTCATCATAATGAGAACAATATTCTAATTAATTCCAATGTTCTATATGGTTGAAATTGATGTTCATGTTGACTATGGTTGAGCATGTTGACCATAGCTAACCATATACAACCATAGGTGGCATGTGTTAATATATAGCTAATATGTTATCAATGTGTTGATATCTATATTAATGCATTATCTTATGCATTAATGTCTTGGAAACTAGATTAATGTGTATGTAATTTGTAGATCAATACATTACTAATATCCATGATTATTGGATTTTTAAGATTATAAGATGTTTGGTAAAATTATGTATGGTTATGTATCTAATCCTTTCTTTTTGTTCTAGTTCTATATTGTAAATTGTTTTGTTTCCTTAATGTTATCTATTTCATAAATATCACTACCAAACCTAGGTCAAACTATTGAATTGAGGTCAACCTAGTAAACCTAGGTTAACATAGTTAATCTAGGTTGACCTACTAAATCTAGTAAATGTAGGTCAACTTAGTAAACTCAGTAAACCTTATAAACCTAACAAAGTTAGGTTAGCCTAGTAAATCTAATAAACCTATGTCAACATAATTTAGTATTGTTGGGCATGGTTGACGTATTAAACGTAGCTCATTCGTAGTCAATCATAGGTTACATTAACATATAGATTAATGTATAGTTAGTATATTATCAATGCATTTGCGTATAAATTTATGTAATGTCTTGGCAATGTGTTAATGTGTAGGGTAATGTATAGATTAATGTATTATTAATATCCACGATGATTGGTTTTTAAACATTTTGAGAATTTTTTTTGCAAAAGAATGCATGATTATGCATCTAACCATTTCCTTTTGCTCTTGTTTAAAATTGAAATTTGTTTTCTTTCCTTAATGTTATCTATTTCATGAGTTTTTCACAATATATATTTACATAAATATTGGGTCATTTATTTTACATTTTCATTGTCTTTTACATAAAGTGTTTTTGTTTGAGAGAGGTTTGAGTAAACAAAAAATTGGAGAGCACCCTCACAATAATTAGATTAGTCTAAGAAAAATTTGAACAGATCAATGAGTTGAAAACTATATTTTCATACCCATTATTAAATTATTATAATATTTGTTAAAATTAAAAGTATTTTTACTTCTTCACCTTATAACAATGTACCTTTTATATCTTCATTGATAAGTGTTATATAATTGTTAATAATTATTCAATGTTAATAATTATTCAATTATATATAAGATATAAAGTAAGCTATATTATTAAAGTCTGTGACTAGTGTCATATATAGTTTATTGAGTTATTATTATGTTACGATGGTAGAAAATTGTTGACTATGGTTGGCCCAATGAACTATGCCCAACCTAGTTAACTATGGTTGCCCATACTTGACCTAGTAAACATAGGTTAATCTTGAAAACCTAGCTCAGGTTGTGAGAAAATGTAATGTTTTTCTAATTGCAATGTCATTTGTTTTTAATCACATTGTTACATAATTTATTCTCTATTTCTTTGAAATGTATTTTGTTGTTTATCATGTTTCAACGTTTTGACATTGCAACATGGTTTGTTGATTATCACATTATGCCATTGTTTGTTTCTCATCATGTTGGGATGTCATTTATTGTTCGCAAAACTACAACATTGTTTCATGTTCACCAAATTGTGACATCAATATTTTTTCCATTCTTTACAGTTCTTTTGGTTTGTCACGTTTTCAGATTGTTTGTTGTTTGTCAGATTATGCCATTGTATGTTGTTCATCACATTGTGACATTGGTTATCGTTCACCACAAAGCATATAATATTAAAGTTAGTCCGATGGTGATTATGGTTTTGTGTGGCACCCATATTCACTATGGTTGACATTGATGTTCATACTAACAATGGTTGATGATATTAAGCATCGATAACTGTAATCAAGCACATGTGACATGTGTTAATATATATGTTAATGTATAGTTAATATGTTGTAAATATGTTGATGTGTAAAATTTATGTATTATAAATACCTTGGTAAATTAACTTAATGTGTATGGTAATATGTAGATTAATGTGTTATTAATATGCATGATTATTACCTTTTCCACATTCTAAGATACGGTTTGGTAAAATGATGTGTAGTTATTTATCTAACCCTTGCTTTTTTGTCTCATTTTAGATTGAAAATTGTTTCCTTAATGTTATCTATTTCATGACATTTTTATAATATATATATTCTATTGATCCTAGTTCAACCTATTGAATTGAGGTGAATTTGCTAGATCTAGTGAACCTAGTAAACTTAGGTCAATCGAATATAGTAAAACCAGTAAGCCTAATATACCTGTTGTGCCATACAACAACCCCCCATTTCATACCATTACTATTCCAAAACTATAATGTGAAATGGGTCCCTTTTTAATTTTTGTTTTAAATTGGTATCAATTTAAAGTTCTATTTCAAAAAGGCCCGAATAAAAGAAAACATTATTAAAATGCCTTTTCAATAAAACCAATCAAAAAACCCCGACGAAAAACGACTTATCTTTATCATTTGCGATAAAGCGATGGCAAGATCGCATATCGCAATGACAAAGAGAGCACAACTTAAGGGACATCTTGATTTTTGCCGATGCGAAATCGCTATCGGATATCGGCAACGCATAAAGTAACACAATTAAACAACCCCTTGTTCCGATGCGGTGTTAAATCGGCAATCGGCAATCAGCGATAATGTTTAAGGCAAATAAGCTTTCTCTTGTTCCGATGCGATGCGATATCGCTATTGGTGATCGGCGACTCACCATGCCCTCATTCTAAACGGCCCTACTCGCTACTCCCAACGCGATGCGATATCACTATTAGCGATCGGGGATTCCAAATGAAACCAAAGCAATAACTTAGGATTTCCCCAATGCCCGATTGCGAAAAGGTTAAAAAGCGCAGTTTTCAAAGTAAAAATCATAAAGGCAGTTTAATATGATTTATTCGTAATTAAGGCAATATCTTTTGAAAAGCCGCTCATCCGCGTTCAACCTTCAAATCACCCAAAGCATGCTTCAAATAAATCATTCGGCCATTAACCAAAGCGACTGGTATCAATGAGATTGGCAGGTCTTAACGGCCATTTAATGAAAACAACAAGCTTGCGATCTATTCATAGATTTGATCCGAAATTCGTCTTAAGTCAATTGATCGCTATGAATGCATCCAGATATATATACCTCACTCTATTCAATTCGTGTTATTATTGCCTGTGTTACGCCTATCTTTCGCTCTGTACAAGATTCTTACACAGAGACAGAATGGAGTGGAATGGGAAAGAAGTCCAAAAAGACTACAATGCCTACTGCTTCGCCAGCCACAGGGCAAGCTGTTGTTGATTCAAGCGGTAAGAAGAAAGGGCTTATATCAGATACGACATGCTTGGGACTTACCAGGGCCACTTGGCAAGGAACATATAATTTGATTGAAGCCGAAGAGCCGAAGGTGACCGGGATAGAAGTCTCATGCGATAGTACCAGCAAATCTGAGGCCAATTTAAAAGACTTGGCCAACTCCTTTCTGCACAGAATAGCGGCCTGGGAGCAAATTCTCCCATATACGGATGTGGTAAGGTGGGCAATCCAAGAGATCCCAATTACCAACAGAATGTTTACCACTAGAGATGGGAGGATTTTCAGTTCTTTTCGAGCCGCAGATCTAAGGAAAATGTATCACCTACCGCCAGAAGAGAAAAAATATAATACGACATTTCTGGAGAAATTCCGAGCGAAGAACGAGACCGAGTCCGAACCAATTCGAGGCTGGAGACAAAATCCAACAAAACACAAACATGAATCCTCGGGTAAGTACTCAGTCGACTCCCTATGTTCTCCTTACTGCTATGCTGGAATTATGTTGTGTAGGCTATGGGGATTGCATGACTCCGCCAATTTTACCATAGAAATGGTCCCATTAATGGAGGCGGGATGGAGTGGCGAGATTATGGATTGGGCGGATATATTATCCAACAAGTTAGCCAAGGCCATTCTCGATTTCAGTTTTAACTCTCGCGTCACAGAGAGGTTGATTCCGCCATTTTATTACAGCACCTATGTGTTGGATGTATTATGTTTTAATTCTGAGTTTCATGTGCTCGGATGGAGGTGTACGTCGCAAGACCCCACACCCATTCACATATATCATCAAAAGTTGTTGAAGACCAACTATAAGCACCACTTTTATCAAATCTGCAATGATTTTATGTTGCCAATTCATTACTCCATTTTTGATAAGCCTGCCCCGAAGATTTCTGAACAAGCAGGGGTAGATTTAACTGCAGTAGCAAGTTGGTTTGGAGAGGAGAAATTCACCTACATCAGAGTTTTTGGTAGTCAAGCCAGGCCCCATGTGCTTCCACTTTACATCCCTGATAAGTTACTTGCTAGGGAAGTAGCTTATCAAATCAATGCGGATGGGGTTACTCAGACCTTGAAGAAAGCAAAAAAGCATGTTTGGCCCTCTTTTCCCTTACGAATTGGAATTTATACCCTGCATGATATCAAACATGCAGAGAAGGAAGCTGGGAAGATAAATTCGCTCACTCTGGCTACTCTACCAAGCAGGCAATATGATCCAAGGAAAATCGCTTAGAATGCGCTCGACCAGGCCAAATTGGCCAAGGTCGAGCACAAAGAGGACATATTCGAGGATTTGTTTGCATCGGCCGAATCGCTGTATCAAGTTAAGTCGCTTGCCAGAAATGTATACAACGATGAAGGGCTAGCCGAATTTAACAGAATTAGAGAACAGAGGTTGCAAACTCTGCCTCTAGACCTGTTAGCGACTGTTCCGACAACGACAAAATCAAGTGAGCCTGAGCAGCAAAGCAATACACCACCTCCTACTCCATAAAAGCAGCAGGAGGAAGTTCATAATCAGAGGCAGGAAGAAACCCATGAAAATGTGCAGTGACAGGAAGAAACCCAGGCGAAAGCCCAAGAAGGGAGCAGCTCTAAAATTAATAATGATACACTAGTTGATCCGAATTTTCTCCAGCAATGGCAGCAATTCAATTCAATCATCGGCAACCTAGAGTGCTCAAGAGATGATGAGGTTTCTAAAGAAAGCGACACGCAGGAAGCGACATCGAAACCGGTTTCGGGCGAAACCAGCGACCTACCCAAATCAAAAGAAACATAGATAATTCCTAAAGATCCATCGGGCGAAATCATTTTGCAAATTGAAGAGATTCCCCCTTTGGATGTATTTTATAGCCCTAAGCATAAAGCTGTTGTAAAGCAACAGAGAAAAAGGAGAAGGGCTGATCAACCTTCTCTATTCCCTGAATTAACAGTGACGGGCAATGTTGTGTGGAAAGAGGAATTCGACCCCTTCGATGACTTAACCAAGCTATCGCAATACGCTGGAGCATATTCGGTGGCGACCATTGATAAAGCATCGAAGGTAAGCAGTTTATTGAAAATGAAGGATCAAGACATCTCTTCGCTACAGGCGCAATTATCGGAAGTTTAGCAGAAAGTAGAGCAGGCGGAGCAGGAATTGCTAGTGTAGTAGCAGAACAATTATCAGGTGACCAAGCAATTACAAGAGGAGAAACAAAGGATTGATGAGGGCGCAATCCAAAGACAAAAGGAACTATCGGCAGCATTGGAGCAATTAAGAATATCGACTGAGGGAACGATGAAATCAAAAGATGAGCAAATCGCTCAATTGTCCACTCAAATTAAGCAAATGAAAAAGCTCCCTCAGGTCAATTAACAGCGACAAAGATGTTGGAGCATTCATGCTACCCGGAGCTAGAGAAAAATGGAAGATTAATCGCGGGAATCAACAGTTTAACATGGGATGCTTATTGGTTCTTCTTAGTGAAGCCATACAGCCAAAGAGCCACCTTAAAATGCCTCACAGATGCTGTTGGGTATATCATACCCGACATTGAAGATGCCACCTTTGCTGCCTAATTCAGCTTGCGCCTCAACAGACCGCCAGAAGTGGAGCCGATGCTTGTGATAAGCCAGCTCAGGTTTAAAGGCAAACAACCTGAGTCATGATTCACATCGCCGACTGCCAGATCGCCCCAAGGAAATAGATCACATTTACTGATGCCAATTTAGTAGGATTTTGTTTCATAAATTTTTTAACTTAGTAGTATTTATAGACCCTCTCATGCATTTAGAAAGGGTCGTAAAGTTTTGTATATGACTTAAACCCTGAAGTTGCACTATTGTACTTCAGGGATATTCTTTTATGAAACTGGACCAATTATTCTGATTTTAATGAGGAAGGTTTTTATACAAATGTGCACTACTGTCTTTGTTTAAAAGCATTTTTGTGTTGAAGGAAGGATTTTGAATAGCGATTGATATCTGGGATTGAT
>APFE030805146.1:11957-53820 GCA_000404065.3 Pinus taeda
AGACATGATCCATATGTCTAAAAATAGACTTTGCGCCATAATTTGCCTGCGGGCCCACTTAGTGAAGGCGACTCTTTTCAGTAAGCTCCATCATCTTGTTGCAATATCAACATAAGAGATATATATGCAAAGCCACAAGGATATGAGTTAAAAGAGAAGGAGAAACTAGTGTGCAAGCTGAAGAAGAGAGTGTATGGATTAAAACAGGCTCCAAGGCAGTGGTATCTATAATTTGACAAGTTTATGCCTGAACAATGTTATACTAGATGTCACTCTAATCATTGTGTTTATCTCAAAAGGAAAAATGATGGCAATTAGTTATATTGTTACTATATGTAGATGGCATGCTTGTTGCAGGTTCTAACATGCAGGAAATAAATGTGCTCAAAAATAAATTGGCAAACTCATTTGCAATGAAGGATTTGGGTGTTGCAAAACAATTCCTTGGTATGAGAATAACTAGAGATAGGAAGAATCAAAAATTAACATTGTCTCACAGTGAGTACATAGAAAAGGTGTTGAAAAGATTTAATATGTATAATGCAAGACCAGTTAATATAGCTTTAGCTAGCCATTTCAAACTAAGTAAGGAAGTGTGTCCCAAGTCTCAAGAAGAAAAGGCTGATATATCTAAAGTTCCATATGCATCAACAGTTGGAAGCTTAATGTATGCAATGGCTTGCTCAAGACCTGATATTGCACATGTAGTGGGAGTTGTAAGCAGGTACATGAACAATCCAAGGAAAGAACATTGGATGGTGGTGAAGTGAATTCTCAGGTATTTGAGTGATACCACAAATCAATCATTATGCTTTGGTGGTTCAAACATTAATCTACAGGGATATGTTGATGCAGATATGACAGGTGATAGAGATAACAGGAGGAGCACCACAAGGTATGTGTTTACTGTAGATGGAACAACTATTAGTTGGGTTTCAGAATTGTAAAGTGTTGTTGCACTCTCAACAACAGAAGTAAAGTGTGTTGCCGCTATAGAGGCTAGTAAAGAAATGATTTGGTTATAAAGGTTTTTGGATGAATTGGGTAAGAAGAAGGAGTTGGGAAGGTTATACAGTGACAACCAAAGTGCCATACATCTTGCAAAGAACTATGCATTTCATTCCAAGACTAAACGTATACAACTCAAGTACCATTTCATACAGTCAGTGTTGGAAGATGGACAGTTGAAGATGGAAAACATACACACTAGCCAGAATCCTGCAGATATGTTAACAAAAGTTGTAACCAGAGAGAAACTGAGATTTTGCTTAGTTTCAATTGGCCTTCAAGTATGATGAAGAAGATGAGAAATAAACAGGTTCAAAGTGGATTCATTGTCCAGCAAATGGAGCAACGGTGGAGTTGTTATAATTAGTATCCAAGTGGGAGATTGTTGGGTGTGGAGCTTGATTATCTTCTTTATTCAGAGATATCGCAGCATTGGACCCCATTTCGTAATGAGGTGGCAATGCCGCTCATAAAATGTGTGCCGCCATGGGAGTCTAAGTGAGGGATCGGGGGCAGTGCCCCTGAAACTAAAAATAGATGTAAAATTGCCTTATAAAATGTTGTAATTTCGTAGTCAATCTGGGTCGTTCATTAGGCGAAGATCTGACAGTAGAAGTTATGTTCAATTTAGGGTTTTTTGCCTTAGAAGGCAACCCCTTGCTATATATGAGGGAATTGTATTGCATCTATATAGATATATATTCTTAGTGAGAAAGAGAGAGAGCAGATTGTGTGAGAGCAAAGAGGGAATTACATTGGATTTGTTGTAGGTTGTATCTCTTCATTTTTTTGGATAATATAAAAGGAAGGACTGGCTGTTTCTCGATGGACGTAGCCCAAATTGGGTGAACCACATATATTTTTGTCTCTCTTGCTTTATGCGTTTATTTTGTTTATATTTCTGCAATATATTTTATGTGCTCCATTTCTTTGTAATATATAATTTTCTAACAACTGGTATGGGAGTCGAAGGTCTAATTGGCTGATAAACTCACAGGAGAGAAGGGTTCCTTGCTCGAGTGGGAGCCATGGCAGAAGATGGTAGATTTAGGGTCGAATATGCAGATGGAAGATTATCTGTATCAGAAATCTTTGTACCTACCACTAAGTGGAAAGACAAAAAATTCGACGAGTATGACCGAAAAAGAATGGGATATTCTTGATAGAAAGGCGCTTTGAACAATACGTTGTTCCTCACAGCGTCAATAGCGTTTAATATTTCAAAGGAAACAACAACAGAGGGTTTAATTTTGGCATTGGCCAAACTATATGAAAAACCCTCGACCTCGAATAAGGTATTTTTTATGAAGCATTTATTTAATATGAAGATGTAAGAAGGTGGATCTGTTTCCAATCATTTAAATGAATTTAATACAGTTACCAGTTAGTTAAGTTCTATAGGGGTAACTTTTGATGATGAAGTTAAGGCTCTGATATTTCTATGCTCATTGCTAGAAAATTGGAATGGTTTAATTATGGCCATTAGTAACTCTGTCTCTAGATCTAGTACTTTAAAGTTTTACGATAGTTTCGGTGCAATCCTTAGCGAGGAAATGCTACGGAAAAGCTCCGGTGAGACATCAGGTAATGCTTTGACTGCAGAGCCTAGGGAAAGAAAAATGAAAAGATGAAAGAGCCTAGGATATTGCAGTAATTCAAGGAAAGGCAATTCAAAGTCCATATCGGGGATAGTGTGCTGGAAATCCAGGAAGAAAGGACACCTGAAGAAAAGTTACAAGTCTCGGAAGGGAAAATAAGGAGACGAGCAGCAAGAAAACAATCATGAAGCGAATGTTGCAAGATCCTTTGATTCTTTCATTAGAAAATATTATTGATGTCTGGGTTGTAGATTCAGGGGCCTCATTCCATTCCACACCTGATAGGAAACATTTTCATGATTATGTTCAAGGAGATTTTGGATAGTTTCGATTGGGTGATGATAAACCCTATAAAATCATTGGAATGGGTACAGTTTTCATAAAACAATAGAATGGAAATAAATGGTTATTGAAGGAGGTAAGGCATGTTCCAGATCTAAAGAAAAATCTTATTTCAACAGGGCAATTGGGAGGTGAAGGTTGTGTAACTACTTTTACATATAAAACCTGGAAGGTCACTAAAGGAGCTCTGGTAATAGCAAAGGAGAAAAGGTTGGTACATTGTATTTATGCAATGGTATTTCTAATTCTGTTAATGCTTTAACCTCTACAAGAGAAGATATGGCATTGTGGCATCATAGGCTTGGGCACATGAGTGAGAAGGGGATGCAGATTCTTCATTCAAGAAATTTGTTACCAGGTTTGAAACATGTTGATTTAAAATTCTGTGAGAATTGTGTTTATGGAAAACAGAAGAGAGTCAGATTCCTCGGAGTAGGGAAAGAAAAGAAGAGCAAAAAATTAGAGCTTGTGCATACAAATGTACGTGGACCTGCTCAGGTATCATCCCTCGGTGGCTCTCATTATTATGTTACTTTTATTGATGATGCAACCACAAAAACATGGATTTACTGTATTCGAAATAAATCTAATGTATTTGATACTTTCAAGAAATGGAAAGATTTGGTTGAAAATGAGACAAGCAAGAGGTTGAAGTGCCTCAGATCAGATAATGGAGATGAATATTGCAGCAAAGAGTTTGATAGGTATTGTACAGAGAATGGAATTCAGAGAGAGAAGACAGTTCCAGGAACACCACAAGAAAATGGTGTGTCAGAAAGGATGAACAAGACAATCATGGAGCGTGCAAGGTGCATGAGATGGCATGCAGGATTGCCTTTACAATTTTACGCAAATGTTGTAGATATTGTTGTTTATCTAATAAATGGAGGGAATTCAAGTTCCTTGGATGGTGCTATTCCAGAGGAGCAATGGACATGTAAAAAGGTAAACTACTCATTTTTAAATAATTTTGGTTGTGAAGCCTTTTTCCACATTAATAAAGAAAATAGAACAAAGCTTGAGGCAAAATCAAATAAATGTACCTTTATTGGATATGGTGTTAATGATTTTGGTTATCGCTTTTATGATTATGAAAAACACAAAATCATTAGGAGCAGAGATGTCATATTCAATGAAAAGGTTTTGTATAAGGATCAAATGCAGGAAAAAAAATAGGAAAAAAAATAGAGAATACACAGTGCTTGATGAGATGACATAAAAAGTGAAGGTGCCTGAAAAACATAATGATCAACAGCCACAACAACAATAGCATAAATCACCTCAAACACATGAAAGTGGTATTAGAAGATCTACCGGGATAAGTAGACCCCATGAATGATACTCTCCTTCATTATATTTGTATTGTTCACTGATTCTGGTGAACCAAAATGTTATGAAGAAGCAGTGCAGGTAGAAAGCGGGAAGAGGTGGGAGAAAGCCATGAAAGAAGAGATGGACTCCTTAACACATAAGCAGAGTTGGGACTTAGTTAGGTTTCCTGCAGGTAAAATAGCATTGCAGAATAAATGGGTTTACAGGTTGAAGGAAGAAAACAAAGCTAGAACAAGGTATGAAGCTGGACTTGTGGTGAAGGGGTTTACACAGAAAAAGGGTATAGACTTTGATGAGATATTTTCTCCTGTTGTTAAAATGACTTCAATTAGAAATATTTTAAGTCTAGTAGCAGCTGAATATTTTCATCTTGAGCAGTTAGATGTAAAGACAGCCTTTCTCCACGGGGATTTGGAGGAAGAGATATATATGTAGCAGCCACAAGGATATGAGGTAAAAGGGAAGGAGAAACTAGTGTGTAGGTTGAAGAAGAACTTGTATGGCTTAAAATAGGCTCCAAGGCAGTGGTATCTAAAATTTGTCAGGTTTATATTTGAACAAGGTTGTACTAGATGTCACTCTGATCATTGTGTTCATCTCAAAAGGCAAAATGATAGCAACGATATTATATTATTATTATATGTAGATGACATGCTTGTTGCAAGTTCTAACATGTAGGAAATAAATGTGCCAAAAAGAAAATTGGAAAACTCATTTGAAATGAAGGATTTGGGTGCTGCAAAACAAATCCTCGGTGTGAGAATAACTAGAGACAGGAAGAATCGAAAATTAACATTGTCTCAGAGTGAGTATATAGAAAATGTGTTGAAAAGATTTAATATGCAGAATGAAAAACCAGTTAGTATACCTTTGCCTGGCCATTTCAAACTAAGTAAGGAGGTGTGTCCCAAGACTCAAGAAGAAATGGTTGATATGTCTAAAGTTCCATATGCGTCAGTAGTTGGAAGCTTAATGTTGCAATGGTCTGCACAAGGCCTGATATTGCACATGCAGTGAGAGTTGTAAGCAGGTACATCAACAATCAAAGGAAAGAACATTGGATGGCGATGAAGTGGATTCTCAGGTATTTGAGGGGTACCACAAATCAAGCATTATGCTTTGGTGGTTCAAACATTTCTCTACAGGGATATGTTGATGCATATATCGTGGGTGATAGAGATAACAAGAGGAGCACAATAGGATATGTGTTTACTGTAGGTGGAAAAGCTGTCAGTTTGGTTTCAAAATTGGAAAGTGTTTTTTCACCCTCAACAACAGAAGCAGAGTATGTTGCTGCTACATAGGCTAGTAAAGAAATGATTTGGTTACAAAGGTTTCTAGATGAATTAGGTAAGAAGCAGGAGTTGGGCAGGTTATATAATGACATCCAGAGTGCCATACATCTTGCAAATAACTTTGCATTTCATTCCAAGACTAAACATATACAGCTCAAGTACCATTTCATATAGTCAGTGTTGGAAGATGGACAGTTGAAGTTGGAAAAGATATACACTAGCCAGAATCCTATAAATATGTTAACAAACGTTGTAACTAGGGAGAAACTGAGAGTTTTCTCAGTTTCAATTGGTCTTCAAGTATGATGAAGAAGATGAGAAACAACGAGGTCCAAAGTGGATTCATTGTCCAGCAAATGGAGCAGCGGTGGAGCTATTATAATCAGTCTCCAAGTGGGTGATTGTTGGGTGTGGAGCCTGATTATCTTCATTATTCAAAGGTATCGCAGCATTGGACCCCATTTCGTAATGTGGCGGAAATTCTGCCCGTAAAATGTGTGTCTCCAAGGTGGTCAAGGCGGGGGATTGGGGGAAGCACCCCCAAAGCTAAAAATAGATGTAAAATTGCCTTGTAAAATGTTGTAATTTCGTAGTCAATCTAGGTCATTCATTAGGCGGAGATCTGATGGTAGAAGTTATGTTTAATTTAGGATTTTTTTCCCTAGAAGGAAACCCCTCGTTATATATGAGGGAATTTCATTGCGTCTATGTAGATATATATTTTGAGTGAGAAAGAGACATAGGAGATGTGTGAGAGCGAAGAGGGAATTACAACGGATCTGTTGTAGGTTGTATCTCTTCATTTTGCTGCATAATATAAAAGGAAGGACTGGTTATTTCTTTGTGGATGTAGCCCAAATTAGGTGAACCATGTATACCTGTGTCTCTCTTGTTTTATGTGATTTTTGTGTTTATATTTCTACAATATGTTTTATATGTTCCATTGCTCTGTAATATATAAGTTTCTAATACCAAGGAGGCCTTGAACCAACCCAGATGTTTATGGTTAATTCAATAATAGAGGGAGGCAAAGCATTTTCAGTATTACCACAGGTCTTGCATTGATTAGCTACAACAGAGGGCCAAGAGGCCCTAATTTCACAGTTTATTTTTTGCAATACATATCAGTTATCTATGCTTTATATATTTTTGTAATTTTTTATAAACTGTTAACTGAACAATGATTGTATACCCTCTGCATGTAAATTATGTACAGACCTATATTTTTTGAAGGCTATGGCCATAACATACAACTTATTCCTACAGGCATATACAACATGTAATTTTCCAATTAATAGAAAATTACAATTTTTCCCAGGGGAAAAAAGACATTTTCTAAATTAATTAATTTAATTAAAAGGGTAGAAAGCGCATAAAACAATGTTTAATAACTACTACTAAAAATATTCTAAAATATTCCATAGAAGTTAAATCCCTACCATCCATCTAATAATTATCGATAATTGAATTAAAATTATAAAAATCCTATTCCAAAATAGACATGACTATCAGCATAATTAAGTAAGGTTATTTGATTTTGATAACATAGACATTCCTATCAATGTAATTACAAAATGTTATATGGTTTTGATAATAATTCAACATAGCTTTCTATTCTATCCACCTACACATAATATTATTTTTGATCAATAATGAAATTTCTAGGCTAGTAGCTTCAAATTAATTTTGTAATGAATGCCATAAACTTCATTGCAATGGCGTGCTTCTATGACTAGTCATGTAAACAAAAATATTACAATATTTCTCCACCACCATTAAGTTTAGGCTTTATATAATATATAAACATGATTACTCTTATTTATTGATCTCTTAACTATGCTAATTAGTGCAACTAGCTAACTATTACCTGAAATAAACATCACAAAAAAATTTCCAAATTATATATGAAGTTAGAAGATTTAGAAATATATCTCTACATGTAAATTTTTGGTACATAATATATCTTCATGATTATGACATCGTCACAATCACCTATAATAATAGCCATTTAAGACTTTCATATCATTTGGAGTCAAAGGCATTAAACCTCAATGTTCACCCAAAGGAAAAAAATAAAATAAAAATATGTTATGAAGATATAAAAAATCAACAAGAAGATCTTTCTCCATATTTATTGTAATTTATTGTTGTTGTGAGCTTCAATTGGTTCTAGTAACTAAATCTTTCTAAGCATTTACCACAATACTAAATGGAAACACATAAGCAATCTCTGTGGATGTCATATATATGTCACCTTGTAGGTATGTGAGTATTTTAACTTTTAAAATATTTGCATGCATAAAAGTGGGGGCTAAGGATTTAGGGATGGGTTTCAAAGTTTCAATTGAGGGGAACTCATGGGGCACTATAATTTACACGAACAAAAATACTTTTTAGGCACTCTTTATGCGTAGACCACAAACAAACTTTAGTATCTGCATGTTGATAAGATCATGTACACTATGTGTTGCCATGAATATTGAGGCAGTTTGGGCATATTGTCCTAATTTCATCAACTTGTTTGTATAGTGTCATGCAAATAAGTAGTCAGGCTGATAGTGTTAATGCAAACTAGAAATCACAAAATAAGATTCAGAACCAATACACAGTTTCACTGACAAATTTTTTCTCATTGTTATTAATTCTCAAAGTAGATCAATTACATAATATAACCTTGGCTTTCCAGTTTCCCTCACATGAATCTTAGTCAACACTCCACTCTATTTTCCTTTCACTCTCCTCCTCAACCTATTTCCTCAAATCTTTAATGCACTTCCTTCTTAAGTCAAATTGCATAGTAATTTTTCATGCCTCAAACTGTGCATTACTCCAAACTATTTATGCATAGACATGTTTTATTGGACTTGTACTAATAGCTCCTATCTTTCATATAAACTTCTCTCTTTTTTCCCCTAAACTTCGCTTTTTTTTGCTACATGCTCTTTGTATTCATACTTATAACTTTTGTACATGCTCAAGTATCAACCTCCCCTCACTGCATACTCTCCTTGCACAAACTTAGAACTTATTTAGATGCTCATGTATCAAACTCCCCTTGCAAGAAAAAACTTGGAATGCCCTTGCACTAACATTGCTTAATATTTTCTAATCTTTCACTTCAGAAAAAAAAAATTTATATTCTATTTCATAAATCCACGTGTTTGTCTTCATCAACTTTTTCCTTTCACTTTGTGAAGCACTGCTTATACAAAACATTCCTTGCCATGAGCAAACATGTTTTTCCACTTTACCAAGGATGTTTTTTATTCAATAGCCTAAGTGACTATCAAAATTATTTTTTATAGAGCATGATAGAATTACAAGATCTATAGTCTTTTAGTTACTCTAGATCTCTTTAAGTCACAACGCCATAAGACTACAATTTACAAAGTACCCACATGCTTATAGAAGGCAAAATTGTGATAAGATTTTGCTTGTTGTTAAAAATATCAAACGGATTACATAACCAAAAAAATCATAAACCATATATGAAGGAATAGAGAATATGAAAACTTGTTGTGGTACAGATAAATATTAACAAATTAAAACAACACAGAAAATGCTATAAAACACTTTGTACATATATTTGACGATGAATGAAAGAACATCTAACATCCTCCTCCCAGACATACCCAGGTTGACCGGCCCACTGGGTTAAATACGAGATGAAGAGTTACTATGACATTATTCAACCTCCTAGGTGCAATTAATGAAGTGGAGTCGACATACCAAACCTTTATTAACTTCCCTCATGTGCTACAAGATCCCTAAGAGCTAAACCACCCTTCCAGGTGCCCAAACCCTAAGTTAAACATCTTTTTCAGTGAACTAGACTCCCAAATGTTTTAAAAAGACTACAGAAATTTGAATGTAACCTCCAATCACATGGATGACCCCTCCTCCCAGTGACTGCAATCTTTTTCTCCCAGTTTTGTGCTTGTGACTGCGAAATCTGAGCCACTTTTTCAGGGCTAGTCTCCAGACCACTACCCAAAACTTAATGAGACTTTCCAAAACAATAAATGACACAAATACAAAGCTTCTAACACAAAACTTGATAAAGGAGTTAGCCTAACCAAGCCTAACCATGACAGATATTTTGTCAAGCACTTTAAGAACATGTAATCTACAGGTCATGAATGGATATTTAAACATAGGGGTCTGATACTTATCTGAAAATCATTAAGAAGTTCTAATGCCCTCACATAATAGATGCAATAACATCTATTAGGTCATGCATTCAACCACCAATCAAAACATGATAATATCCATAACTATAATTTGTCGTGAAATCATGCTTACAACCAGCATATAACCAGAATAATAACAGTAATATAACAACCATTAAAGCCACATAACAACAAGTACATTTACTCAAAAAATACAAGAAGAAAGGAGCTATTATTGACATAAGAAAATCCAACCAAGTCAGGGACTTCCATGTACCACCTGACCATAGATTGGGCTGAACTAAATCTTTCTTTCATCCAATCACCCTCGTGCCATATTCCAAGCATGAATGTGAGACTCACAACAAAACAGTCAAGGCTTCCTTAGGCTTTACCACATATACCTACATTATCGGTAAAGGGATTTCTAGGCCTGAAACCCTCACCTATACAACCAGGCATTACCGTAATATTTCCATTACCAGTCAATGGATTATGAGGCCAAACAATAAACATGCACTACCAGAATTTACCACAATCCTGCCAAAACGGTCAAGGGATCACTAGGCCCTAACAAGCTTGGATGCCTCCAAATTTGTTCACAAATAACTTGAGGAATTTTCTCGTTTCCGCCCCTAGGCTTTATCGCGTATCCCACCATTACTGGTTAAGGTATTTCTAGACCCTTGGGATTTTCCTGAGACCACCTCACCAAGTTCCAAAACCATCTCGTAATCCAAATCTTAACTAATTTAAATAACCCCATCACACCATGGCTATCTAGAAATGGAAAGGAAAGGATGAAAACCACTATCACACCTGGAAAAACCCATCCAAATGACAGCAAGAGAACCAAATACACACATGCATGTACCATGCATGCCAAAACTAGAAAGGAAATCATACATGCAACTTGATACCTACAAGTAATATTGTTGTAGCTGCTTGATCCGACTCTTCCTTACTTGATCTTTGCTTTCCTGTTCTTTCTTGTCCTTCCTTTGCCTTCCTTTCTCCAATGCTAGAGTGCTCCAAGAATGCTCTAAGTGTGCAAGAGTATGAGAGAGAGAATAGAGAGAGCTCCAAGCTAAAACTGACAACAAGCTATGAACTTATCCTCATAAGCCTTTTTATCATTAAGGCCTCTATTTTCTTCAAATTCCATTATTTTTCCTTCAATTTCCTCGTCACATGCAACCCATGACCTTTCACCTTCCTTTTCTCCTATTTTCCTTTATTTCCATAAATAAAATTACAATTAATGCCTCCTTGCCTTTTCAAATCCTTTTCCAATGCCTTTGCCAATTTCCTTAGCCATAATAAACCAAAATGAACACCCATTAAGATTTTTTGCCCAACATTCAGCTTGGAATATGTGTCTCATGACCTTGGTCTTATTTTACCTTTATTATCTTTATTACGTGGATTTTTAACCGTGGTTGTTACAGAACCCTCCCCCTTGGGGCAACACCGCCCTCATTGTTTAGTGAAACTTATAAACCAACAAACACATGTTGCCTATGGATATTTACAACATAGTTTGATACAACATTTACATCATATCCATCTGCTAAACATAACCAAAATATCATGAACACCATACCGCTTATTGGAGCTTTATAACTCAGCTCAATATGCATATATAGACATAACCAAACACAACATTAAAACATATATCAAAGCACATCCACTCAACTAGCAAGTAGAAAAGGATACATAGCCTACATCTGATTAGCCATCTCCTATATAGCTTCATCGAGCCCAAAGTGCTTCCATTGCACTCTAACTTGCTTGCTTGCTCGATTCTGGAGCATGAGTTGTTTCCGTTGTAAAATGCACTGAGGTTTTGGCTAGAATACTATTTTTGAATCCACCTGCAATACAAACCAATCAATCACATGATCAACATATTTCACATATCTTTTAAGCAATGAAACATCGAAAACATCATGGACTTTCATTGTCGGAGGCAGTGCAAGTCGGTAGGTCATTGGTCCAATCCTCTCAAGTATCTCAAAAGGCCCGCAATACCAAGATGCCAGCTTCACACATGACCCAATCCTCAAGGAGCTCCTCTTGGGCTTGATGTGAAAGTACATATGTTCCCCAACCTGAAACTCCTTAAATTCCCTATGTTGATTAGCATGAATCTTATGTCTATCCTGTGATGTCTTTAGATTCTTATTGATAACCTACATTTCAGGTTCCATCTCTGCCAACATGTCCAGCCCTGTCAACACCCTATTCACTGGATCACTCCAACTTATGGGAATACTACAACTCTGCCCATAAAGTGCCTCAAACAGATTCATCCTCAGTGACTCCTGATACCCATTGTTGTAATCAAACTCTACCAGTGGAAGATACTCTTCCCACTTTCGTTGTTGATGAATAACATACATTATCAACATGTCCTCTAGAATCATGTTGACCCTCTTTGTATGTCCATATTTTTGAGGATGATAAGATGTACTAAAGGCCAACTCTATACCCAAACCTACAAATAACTCCTTCCAAAACCTGGAAGCGAACTTAACATCTTTGTCTAACACAATCTTCCTAGGAGTGCCATATAATCTCATTATCTCTCTGATGAAGACTTGTGCTACCTCGTCTCCTGAATAAGTAGAATTAACCACTATGAAGTGAGCTACCTTGATCAACCTATCCACCACAACCATAATATAATCATGTTTTCAAGAATCCTTCGGCAAACCTGTGATGAAATCCATAAAAATGACCTCCAATTTCCATTCTAGAATCGGAATCGGTTGTAGTAAACCACCCGAATGCTTGCACTCTGCCTTTACCTATTGACTATCCAAACATCTTGCCACAAAATCTACCACCACTTTCTTCAAGTTCAACCAGTAGTAGAACTTCTTAATTTTTGTCAATGTCTTCTGATATCCCGGGTGACCTGAATACAGCTTAACATGAAATTCCCTCAAGATAAGCTCCTTGAGATCGATGTTTTCCGACACATAGATCATGTCCCTAAATATTACCAAACCATATGTTGTGAGATGATTGTCCACATCTTGTTCACATGTACCCTGTTGTTGTAACCTATGCCTAAGCTCCATGTACCTATCATCCTGTTGTCTTACCTGTAAGCTTTGATCCTGTAAATTCGTCTCATATGAAATCATAGCTTTTATATGATTTACCTACACTCTTCTGCTAAGAGCATCAGCAACCATGTTCTCCTTTCCCTTAATGTACTTGATCTCGAAGTCAAACTCACTAAGTGTGGCCAACCATCAAGCTTGCCTGGCATTTAGATTCGGTTGGTCAACTAACTATCTCAATCCACTATGATCACTCATCAAGATGAATCTCTTGCCAAGAAGATAGTCCCTCCACATCTTTAAAGCATGAATGATAGCTTCCAAATCAATATCATGCATCACATAGTTTTTATCATGCTCATTCAGTTTCATTGACTCATAGCATACTACCTATCCCTCCTGCATTAGGAGTCCACCAATTCCTCTCTTGTAAGAATATGTACACACCACAAACTCTTTATTTGGATCTACAATCTTTAGAACTAGAGCATTTGTCAACAATCATTTCAAATGCTCAAAACTTGTTGCACATTCATCTGTCCATTCAAATTTCTTTCCTTTTTACTTCAATGATGTAATAGTATATGCAATCTGCGAGAAGTTCTGGATGAACCTCCTATAATGACCTGCTAACCCCATGAATGATCTGACCTCATCCACATTCCTAGGAGCTGCCCATTCCATGATAGCTCTTATATTTTCTGTGTCCACTGCTATTCCTTCCTTGGAGACAACATGCCCAAAATAATGTACCTTTGTCTGAAAGAAAATATATTTTCTAAGATTGGCATACAATTGATGCTCTCTCAGCAATCTCAATATTGTTTCCAAGTGTTTGGCATGTTCTTCCTCATTCTTAGAATATCTCAATATATCATCAATGAATACAATCACAAACTTGTCAAATAAGGACACAATAGACTATTCATCAAACACATGAAAGTAGTTGGAGCATTAGTAATCCAAAAAGAACCACAACAAACTCATAATTCCCATACTTGGTCTAGAAAGCAATCTTGTAGATGTCCTCTTCTTTGATGCATACCTAATGATAACTTGATCTCAAATGAATCTTACAGAACATTGTTGCTTCCTTCAACTGATCAAACAAGTCATCAATCCTCATAAAAGGGTACATGTTCTTAATTGTCACCTTGTTCAATTGTCTGTAATCAATGCATAACCTGAGAGTACCATCCTTCTTCTTCACAAAAAACACTAGTGCACCCCAAGGCAACACACTTGGCCTAATGTATCCCTTGTCAAGCATTTCCTTCAACTGCAACTTCAATTCCACTAGCTCTGGAGTGCTCATCCTGTAAGGTGATGTTGGTGTTTCCCCTAATACGAACTCAATAAAAAATGCCACTTATTTGTGCAGTGGAAACTCTGAAATATCTGTTGGAAATATGTTGTGAAACTATTGTAAAATCGGATACCTCTTCAAGACTTTTGCATCCTCAACATCCTTACCTTTATCACTAGAAATATGCATTGTAAAAAATACACACCCTTTCCTGTGACTGTGCTTTGTCTACATAGTTGTAACCATTCTAATTAATGTTTCCTTCTTCTTACCCTACAAGATTATTTGTTCTCTAGTGTCATCCAAGAATTTAATAGCCTTTTCATAACAATCCACCTTAGTCCTATGAAGATACAACCAATTCATACCCAGAAGAATATTGTATGATTCCAATGGAACTACATTCAAATGTGTTGATGTAGGCATATGATCAGGAGCTCAAAATTTGCCCAAAAATCAAAGTTTTTAGAATGGTCTGGAACCTAAACAACTGCATAGTTCTCTTTGTTCTGAACTTGGTGCAACTTGTTTCACACGAAACGGACACCATATGCTCCCAGAAACATGATTTGTTTGTTTTCCCAAACAAGCAAATTTGGTGTAGGAGCTGAACAACCCAATTAGTAAAAAATAATATCCCTTGGAATATTTTGTGGAATATCCTCAAAATATTACTTGCAGGTGGTGAATCAGAAAGTGACAAGTGTCATAATTTCATTGGTTCATGTGTTTTGGATTTGGGCCAATCAGGAGGTGACACGTGGCTAATTCAAAGGCCACCATGTGTCCTCCTAATGGCCAAGTAAAATTGGTATGGTGGATAAGGCGAAGGTTGGGCTCAAACCCGCGACCTCCCTTAACAAAGCGCGTCATCTTACCACTCTACCTGCGTGTTGGTTCTTAACATGTAATGGATGTTGGTTAATGTTAATGTGTATTGACCACCAGGTTGGGGGCAGACCGCCAGCATAACCATCAGTGGCCCTCCCATGTGAATTCTTTTTGCCTATCCACAAATGGTTATGGAACCACCACGGTTACCATAATCTCCTAACCATTGGATCCAGGGGCGTCATGTGAACGCGCTCCGCCTTAACCACCAGCATTTACTGTAACTATTTGCCTAACTGTCAAACCCTAACCACGTCATGTGACTAGTAGGGTTGGCATTTGTTGTGAATGTGCGAGGGTTATAGGAATTTTTAACGATCCTACAATTATGCCAGTCGCGTGGTGAAATTTTCGCCCACTTAGCGCTTTTTGGGGCGAAATTGTACGATCATGCTGGCTTTGGTGCAAATTGTGGAGCGAATAGTGGAGAAACTAGGATAGGTCATAACTTCTCTAGTTTTCGACCAAATTGGGTGAAAAAAGAGGCTAGATAGCCATTTTTTGACATTATGGACTCATTGGAGTAGGTCTCAAGAACAAGGAAGCACTTCTAGATAGGATTTTTGAAAATTGAAGCCTAGGGGTGTCATGGTCAACCAGAGCATTGATTCAGTCTATGGAGGGGTTTGAAGATGGAGATGACCTTGCAGGGGTTTTCCAGCCTCCATGTTCTTTTTGCAATAACCATTACATCAGTTTTGTAGTTTTTATTCCTCTTTTCTATATATGTGTTTTGGAGAAGAGACTTTTTTATGTACTTCAGATGGATTATGGTACTATTTATGCTCTTTGAAGATGGGGCATGGGGTCTTGGTGTAAGATGCCTATGTTTGTTAAAATTTTACATGTTTGATTGTAGGTTAAGATATGTATGGAGTGAGAACTCTTATAGAATTTGTTTCTTTGAAGAATAAACTAGCCATTCCATTTCAGCAGTTTGTGTACTCTTCTAGATATTAAGCATAATGAGAAGGGGTCATGCCTTTAGAATTGATCCAAGGAGATGTATCCCAAGAGGGTTGAACTCCTTTAATAATGGTTCATGTATTACTGATTGATGCATGCTTCCATTCAGTGTTTTCCATTCATGTTTTAATTTTTTCATGAAACTAATTAAGTAAACACACATAAAAACTCATGTTTTTACTTACTATTTTGGAGTAAAAACCTCAAGCACATTCATATATTCTGATGAGGATCTTAGCACAGAAATATAATATTCCAAATTCAGATCAAGTTGGTATCAGACCCATGTTTTCTTTGTGCAAGGAGGAATTGACTGTTGTTTGCAAGTGAATGTGTTTTGAAGCTCAAGTGAGGAGAACGTTTTGGAAAGGAGAGCAATATTGTTACAACATCTACCACCAAGTTCTACCTCAAATTGCAGTAGAAGCTTCAAGCAAAGCATCTCCCAAGGAGAAAAGCCTACAAGAATGTCTGAGGATGTGAAGGCTTTTAGAAAGGCTTTCTTAGACATGGAAGAAATGGTGAAAGTCCTCCATGAAGAGAGGAATACCAAATTGCAAGGTGAAAGCTCTAGACCTCCAAGAGGAGAACATTCTCTAAAGGAAGAAGGTAACAAGAATGGTGACAAACCACCATCTTTTCCACAATCTTCATGTTTTTCTATAACTCTTATTAAAGATGCTAGTGTAGAAAGTCCCTCGGAGAAGATAGATGGACAAGTTTGTACCTTGTTTCCACATGATGTGTAGGATGAGGTTCTATCAGCACCCAAATTCAAGGAGCTAAAAGTAGAGAGCCAAAGAGTCCAAGAGGACACATCCAGAATCAAAAGGGAGTTTGAAAACAGCTTTGTATGTCAGTCAAAATATGAGGCCAATTGTAAGCATTTACATGCCTCTTCTTTACATGAAAGTGTTGATGTAAATTCATATGTAGCCTTTGAAAAACATAGTAAAGGCATTGGATCCAAGCTCTTGACCAAGATTGGTTACAAGGGAGGAAGCCTTGGAGTAAACCATCAATTCATTAAAAATCCAATTGAGGAAAAGGAGAGGCGGGCCTAAATATGAAGGCTTAGGCTATGTTGCAAAAGGAGAATGGTCTTCTAGAGATAGCTCTTGGGTATCATGTTCCTTTTGCCATTAGAGAGGACATGAGGAGGCAAAATGTTGGGATTTGCATCCAGAATTGGTATTTCTTGGTTCCTCAAGAATAAGGAGGACTTGAAGTGAAAAACATCTCCAAAGAGAGATTAAAAATTTGAAGAAGAAACAAATCTATGTTCTTCTTGCCATGCAAGTTCCTCACGCAAGAAGTGTAAGACAAAGGACAACAAAAAGAGGTATAATCGTCTTGTTAATTCAAATGCTTTTCATAATGGAAAACAACATGATGATTTGAATAACATGTTGAGGAATTTATTTCCATCCACATTTTGCCTTTCATCTAACCATTGTGTAGATAAGTGCGATAAAATGAAAGCAATCATCAAGAAGATGTTTATGTCTAATGGAATTGAGACCGAAAAGAGAAAATCTCATCCCAGTTTAAAGGCATGTGAACCAAGAGGAGCTCAAAAGAAATTTTGCACTCACTGCAATATCAGTGGGCATAGGTTGGGAAGTGTTGGAAATTGTTTCCACAAATTCATCCTAGTAAGGGCAAGCAAATTTTGCAAGCACCAAAAGAGGAAGTGACAAAAGAAAAATTGACGCAAGATGCGACCATCCCTAAAGTAGCTTCAGAAGAAGAAAAGGTTCAAATAGAGGATTCATTTACCTATTTGGGTAAGAAATGGGTGGACTATTTGTCCAGTTGAAGTTTGTAAATATTTGTTTTTCACTAGTTGCATATCCCCGTAGTTGGGTAACTTGTAAAAGTGATGTCCATAAATAAATCACTTATATGCAACAGTGTTTTCTATAGGCATTATTATGCTAGTTTGGCTTCTTGATAGTCAATTTGAAAGGAAAATTTGGGAGTCAAGTTTATTCCATTTTGTAAAATGCATTTCTATTTATAGTTGACAAAGCATTTGAAAACTTTTGTATGAGTAGTTGCATCACATTTAGTATGTTCCAAATTTGTTAAGCACTCAAGTTATACAAGTATTAACTATGTGAAGCTTGTTTTGGTTCATTTGTCAAATTCTTTGGGATATTGTCCTCGATAAGGATTTTGCAAATGAGCACCTTGGAATTCTTCTTGGGAAGGATGTTTTTTGTGGATGGCCATAGCGACATGGACAAGACGAGAAGAACATCGAACTTGAATTTTTTGGTTAAGTTATATTTCAAGTTCATCTTGAGAAAGAGCCAAGACAAGTACAAGTCAGGACACTACAAACATTAATTCGATCGAGTTTGGAAAAATGAAGGAATTGTACCTTTAAATGTTCAAAAATTGAAAGTAAACTTTTGGAGACCAAAAGTTTTTCAGTGGGGAAGAGTGATCAGAAGCTCAAAATTTGCCCAAAAATCAAAGTTGTCAGAATGGTGTGGAATCTGAATGACTGCGTAGTGCTTAGAATCTGAATGACTGCGTAGTGCTCATCGTCCTGAATCCGTCGCAACTCGTTTCGTTCAAAATGGACATTGTATGCTCCCAGAAACTCTATCTGTTCATTTTCCCAAACAGGAAAATTTGGTGTAGGAGCTGACTGGGCATCCGTACAGCCAAGTCAAAAAAAAAAAAAATTCTCTCTCTCTCTCTCTCTCTATATATATATATATATATTTATATATTTATATTCCATGGAATATCCTCATAATATTCCTTGCAGGTGGCGAATCAAAAGGTGACAAGTGTCAGAATTTCATTGGTCCATGTGTTTTGGGTTTGGTCCAATCAGGAGGTGACACATCGCTAAGTCGAAGGCTTCCATGTGTCCTCCTAATGGCCAAGTAAAAGTGGTATGGAAGATAGGGCGGAGGCCAGGCTCGAACCCATGACCTTCCTTAACACAGTGCATTGTCTTACAACTCTGCCTGTGTGTTGGTCCTTAAAATGTAATGGATGCTAGTTAATGCTAATGTGTATTGACCACCAGGTTGGGGGGAGACCGCCAGCGTAACTGCAGACAGCCCTCCCATGTGAATGCTTTCTGCCTATCCGCAAATAGTTATGAAACCGCCATAGTAACCTTCATCTCCTAATCGCTGGATCCAGTGGCGTCATGTGAATGCGCTCGACCTTAACCACCAACATTTACCGTAATCATATACCTAAACAGTGTCATGTGATAGGTAGGGTTGGAATTTTTTGTGACCGTGCAAGGATTATAGCAATTTTTAACGGTCCTACAATTTCTCCCACCGCATCATGAAATTTTCGCCCAGTTAGCACTTTTTGGGGTGAAATTGTAGGATCATGCCAGATTTGGTGCAATTTGTGGAGTGAATAGTGGAGAAACCAGGAGAGGTCATAACTTCTCCATTTTTCGACCAAATTGGGTGCACAAAGAGGCTAGATAGTCATTTTTGGACATTCTGGACTCATTAGAGTAGTTCTCAAGATCAAAGGAGCAATTCTGGAGAGGATTTTTGCAAATTGAAGTCTGGGGGTGTCATGGTCAACCATAGTGTTGATTCAATGTATAGAGGAGTTTGAAGATGGAGATGACCTTGCTGGGGTTTTCCAACCTCCATGTGCTTTTTGCAATAGCCATTACATCAGTGTTGTAGTTTTTATTCCTCTTTTCTCTATCTGTTTTGGAGAAGATACTTGTTTATGTTCTTCAAATGGATCGTGGTATTGTTTATGCTCTTTGAAGATGGGGTATGGAGTCTTGGTGTAATATGCCTGTGTTTGTTGAAGGTTTACATGTTTGACTGTAGGTTAAGATGTGTATGGAGTGAGAAGTCTTGCAGAAGTTGTTTCTTCGAAGAAGAAACTAGCCATTCCATTTCAACAGTTTATGTACTCTTCTTTTCTAGATATTGAGCATAATGAGAAGGGGTCATGCCTTTAGAGTTGATCCAAGGATATGTAGCCTAGGAGGGGTGAAATCCTTTAATAATGGTTGGTGTATTACTGATTGATGCATGCTTCCATTCAGTGTTTTCGTTTCATGTTCTGATTTTTTCATGAAACTAACTTAAGTAAACACACATAAAAACCCATGTTTTTACTTGTTATTTTTGAGTAAAAACCTAAAGCACATTTTTATATTCTGATGAGGATCTTAGCACATAAATCTAATATTCCAAATTCAGATCAAGTTCGTATCAGAGCCAGGTTTTCTTTGTGCAAGGAGGAATTGATTGTTGTTTGCAAGTGAATGTGTTTTGAAGTTAAAGTGAGGAGAAGGTTTTAGAAAGGAGAGCAAGATTGTTACAATCTCTACCACCAAGTTCTACCTCAAATTGCAGTAGAAGCTTCAAGCAAAGCATGTCCCAAGGAGGAGAGCCTGCAAGAATGTTAGAGGATGTGAAGGCTTTTAGAAATTCTTTCTTAGAAATGGAAGAAATGATGAAAGTCCTCCATGAAGAGAGGAATACCAAATTTCAAGGTGAAATCTCTAGACCTCCAAGAGGATAATGTTCTCTAAAGGAAGAAGGTAACAAGAATGGTGATAAACCACCATATTTTCCACAATATTCATGTTTTTCTACAACTCTTATGCAAGATGCTAGTATATAAAGTCCCTTTAGAGAAGGTAGATGGACAAGTTTGTACCTTTTTTCCACATGATGTGGAGGATGAGGTTCTATCACCACCCAAATTCAAGGAATTGAAAGAAAAGAGCCAAAGAGTCTAAGAGGAAACATCCAGAATCAAAAGGAAGCTTGAAAACATCTTTGTATGTCAATCAAAATATGAGGCAAATGGTAAGCATTTACATGAAAGTGTTGATGTAAATTCATTTGCAACCTTTGAAAAACATAGTAAAGGCATTGGATCCAAGCTCTTGACCAAGATGGGTTACAAGGGAGGAGGCCTTGGAGTAAACCATCAAGGCATTAAAAATCCAATTGAGGCGAAGGAAAGGTCTAAATATGAAGGCTTAGGCTATGTTGCAAAATAATAATGGTCTTCTAGCGACATCTCTTGAGTATCTTGTTCCTTTTTCCATAAGACAGGACATGAGGAGGCAAGATGTTGATATTTGCATCCAGAATTGGTACTCGCTTAGTTCCTCAAGAATAAGGAGGACTTGAAGTGAAAACTATCTCCAAAGAGAGATGAAAAAGTTGAAGAATAAACAAATCTAAGTTCTTCTTTCCATGCAAGTTCCTCACACAAGAAGCGTAAGCGAAAGGACAACAAAAATAGGTATAATCATCCTGTCAATTCAAATGATCTTCATAATGGAAAACAACATGTTGATTTGAATAACATGTTAAGGGAATGTGTTTCCATGCACCTTTTTCCTTTCATCCAACCATTGTGTAGATAAGTGCGATAAAAGGAAAGAAATCATCAAGAAAATGTTTATGTCTAATGGAATTGAGACCGAAAAGAGAAAATATTATCTAAGGTTAAAGGCATGTGAGCTAAGAGGAGCTCAAAAGAACTTTTGCACTCATTAAAATATCAGTGGGCATTGGGTCAAGAAGTGTTAAAAAAAAATTCCACAACTTCATCCTGGTAAGGGAAAGAAAATTATGCAAGCACCAAAAGAGGAAGCGACAAAAGAAAAAGTGGTGCAAGATGCAATAATACCTAAAGCAGCTTCAGAAAAAGAAAAGGTTCAAATAGAGCATTCATTTACCTAGTTGGGTAAGAAATGGGCAGACTATTTGTCCAGCTGAAGTTTGTAAATCCTTTTTTGCACTAGTTGCATATCCCCATAGTTTGGTAACTTGTAAAAGTGATGTTCATAAATAAATTACTTATATGCAACAGTGTTTTCTTTAAGCATTATTATGCTAGTTTGGCTTGTTGATAGTCAATTTGAATGGAAAAAATGGGAGTCAAGTTTATTCCATTTTGTAAAACTCATCTCTATTTGTAGTTGACACAACATTTTAAAAATTGTGTATGAGTAGTTGCATCACATTTAGTATATTCCAAATTTGTTAAGCACTTAAGTTATACAAGTATTCACTACGTGAAGCTTGTTTTGGTTAATTTTTCAAAGTCTTTGGGATCTTATCCTCGATAATGATTGTACAGATGAGCACCTTAGAATTCTTCTTGGGAAGGATGTTGTTGTGGATGGCCATAACGATATGGACAAGCCAAGAAGAACATCAAACTTGAATTCTTTGGTTAAGTTATATTTCAAGTTCATCTTGAGACAGAGCCAAGACAAGTACAAGTGAGGGCACTACAAACATCGTTTGGATCAAGTTTGGAAAAATGAAGGAACTGTACCTTCAAATGTTGAACAATTTAAAGTAAACTTTTGGAGACCAAAAGTTTTTTAGTGGGGAAGAGTGATCAAGAGCTCAAAATTTGCCCAAAAATCAGAGTTTTCAACATGGTGTGGAACCTTAATGACCGCGTAGTGCTCGTCGTTGTGAATTCGGTGCAACTTGTTTCACGCAAAACGGACATTGTATGCTCGTAGAAATGTGATCTATTCGTTTTCCCAAACAGACAAATTTCTTGCATGCACTGACAAGGATACTAACTAGGCATCGGTACAGCCCAATCATCAAAAAATAATATTCCTTGGAATATTTTGTGTAATATCCTCAAAATATTCCTTGCAAGTGGTGAATCGGAAGGTGACAATATCATAATTTCATTGATCCACATGTTTTGGGTTTGGGCCAATCAGGAGCTGACACATGGCTAAGTCGAAGGCCACCACGAGTCCTCCTAATGGCCAAGTAAAATTGTTATGGCGGACAAGGCAAAGGCTGGGCTCGAACCCGTGACCTCCCTTAACACAGCCCATCATCTTATTACTTCGCTTGCGTGATGGTTCTTAACATGTAATGGATGTCGGTTAATATTAATGTGTATTGACCAATAGGTTGGGGGGAGACCTCCAGCGTAACCTTCAGTAGCCCTCCCATGTGAACACTTTCTTCCTATCCACAAATGGTTACGAAACCACCATGGTAACCATCATCTGCTAACCGTCGGATCCAATAGTGTCATGTGAATGCGCTCTGCCTTAACTGCCAGCATTTTCCGTAACTATCTGCCTAACCGCCAGACCCTAACCTCTTCATGTGATCGGTAGGGTTGGCATTTTTTGTGACCACACGAGGGTTATAGGACTTTTTAACGGTCCTAAAATTCCGCCCATCGCGCGCTGAAATTGTTGGATCATGCCAGATTTGGTGTAATTTGTGGAGCGAATAGTGGAGAAACTAGGAGAGGTCATAACTTCTCCAGTTTTCAACCAAATTGGGTGCAAAAAGAGGCCAGATAGCCATTTTTGGACATTCCAGAGTCATTGAAGCAGGTCTCAGCATCAAAGGAGAACTTCTGGATAGGATTTTTGCAAATTGAAGCCTAGGGGTGCCATGGTAAACTAGGGTGTTGATTCAATTTATGGAGGAGTTTGAAGATGGAGATGACCTTGCAAGGGTTTCCAGCCTCCATGCTCTTTCTGCAACAGCCATTACATCAGTGTTGTAGCTTCTATTCCTTTTTGCTCTATATGTGTTTTGGAGAAGAGATGTGTTTATGTACTTTAAATGGATTGTGGTATTGTTTATGCTCTTTGAAGATGGGGTATGGGGTCTTGGTGTAAGATGCATGTGTTTGCTGAAGGTTTACATGTTTGACTATAGATCAACATTTGTATGGAGTGAGAACTCTTGTAGAAGTTGTTTCTTTGAAGAATAAACTATCCATTCCAATTCAACAGTTTATGTACTCTTCTTTTCTAGATAATGTGCATAATGAGAAGGGGTCATGCCTTTAGAGTTGATCCAAGGATATGTAGCCTAGGAGGGGTGAACTCATTTAATAATGGTTGGTGTATTACTGATTGATGCATGCTTGCATTCAGTTTTTTGTTTCATATTTTAAGTTTTTCATGAAACTAACTTAAGTAAACACACATAAAAACTCATGTTTTTACTTGTTATTTTGGAGTACAAACCTCAAGTACATTTTTAAATTTTGATATGGATCTTAACATAGAAATCTAATATTCCAAATTCAGATAAGCATAGCATTCATCTCAAATGCACAAGCTCTTACCCAATGATGAACTCTTTTCTTAGCACATGTAGCCAACTGCACTAAGCAAGACTTTGCATGCATTTTCTCAAACCACACTTATCCACCAAGTCAAGGTTAACATAACTATAATTAGATATAGGGTCAATAAAAATAGAAATAACTTGATCATAAATCTTACCATCCATCTCCATAATAGATGCCTGGTGATCCACCTGATTTTTATCCAATGTTGCATAGATCTGAGGAATGCTCTGCCCAACATCCCCACTTTTTTGTGCTTCCTATGCGCTATAAATCTGAGGCCTGCCACCATGATACGAAGGAAAATCCTTCTTGATATGATCCTTGCCATATATCCAACATTGTAATTTTCCCCTACCACCACCTTTATTTTTCTGCTCTCTAGGCTATGGCCCATGGCCCTTATCAACTACATTAAACTTCTTGTAAGGAACCACTTTCTCTTTGTCACTTGCATCCTGAGGTCTTGTTCACTTCAGTGACCACTTTCCTTTAGATTTGTTATTCCCTTTCCAACCCTACTTAGTATTTGTCTTACACTTCAATTTCTCATAATAGTGCTTCAATTTTCTAATCACTTCTTCAAGAGACCGAGGCTCATCATACTCAATCTAATCTTTAAATGCTAATGGTAATGCACTAAAAAATATTTGAACTTTGGATTTCTCATCCTTAATATATGGCACATACCTCAACAATTCCAGAAACTTAGTCGTGTACTCCTCATTTGTCATTGATCAGATCTTGAACTCATAGAACCCCTTAGCCTTACTATCGTAATACCTCTCTGCCAAGTAATTATTTCTAAAAAGTTTCTTGAACCATGCCAACTCAACTTCTTTGTTCTAATATCTCTGATCCACTTCACATCATCCCACCAGATGTATGCTTTCCCTTTGAGGCTAAAAATAACTATCTTGGCCTTCATGTTCTCTGTATAGTCATGCAGCTCAAATAATTTATTCATCCCAAGTAACCATGCCTTTGCATCTTCTAGTTTCTTCAACTCTCCATCAAACATAGGTGGCCTGGCTATCTTGAACTCATCTAGAAAATATCCCCTGTCATTCCTCTTGTAAGGATGATAGTGATGATGACCATGATGCTTGTATGAACCAGAACTAGAGTAGAACCCATGTCCATTTCCTCTCTTATCAAGTGTATCCAAGAACCTGCCATCTCTTACCATTTCATCTCTATTTGACTTGTGTCCACCATAAGACCTACTTCCATATGCCCAATTAGTTCTATCCTCATGTCCATAACTGATATTTGGTTGTCAGTGTCTCTACAAATCTAACAAGCTCTGAAGGATGATTGCATTGACCTCTGTGTGTTTCTCTTATGCCTTGGTAAGTCTTTCCTATGACTAAATGATTATGTCATTGTCCTCCTTGAAACTTCTGACCTTTGCCTTTCAACTCCTCAAAGTTTTTGTTATGTGAGGGGAGTACTCATCTCTTAGTTTCTCAACTGATATGTAAGGGGAATCTCGTGAACTATAATCCACCATTTTGCTATTTATCTTTGGTCTTCTTCTTCCTACAAATATACCATGTCAGCTAAAATAAAATATAAAAATAATCAACATACCTCAATGAAGTTCAGGCGAGGCTATCTCGCCTGCAAAATCAATCCAAATTAGCACGATACATGTATAATCATTATCACATCAATACATCGACGTCATGCATGACAATACCAACTACATATCATGACCTCATGCACGACAACAATAACCGTGACATTGCATGCATAAAAACCACATAGATTATTGACATGCATACATGAAAATTACATTCCGCCCATCCAGTCCAAGCATTGAACCATGCTTTGATACCAATCTGTAACACCCTCCTCCTAGACGTACCTAGGTTCACCAACCCAGTGGGGTAAATATGTGACAAAGAGTTACTATGGCATGATTTAACCTCCTAGGTGAAATTAAGGAAGTGGAATTGACATACCAAAATTTTATTTTCCCTTAGGTGCTACAGGACCCCCCAAGAGTTAAACCACCCTTCCAGGTGCCCAAACCCTGAGTTAAACTTCTTTTTCAGTGACCTGGACTCCCAGATGTTGGAATAACACTGCAAAAATTCTACGGTAACCCTCCAGTCGCATGGATGACCCCTCCTCCCCGTGACTATAGTCTTTTTCTCCCGTTTTTGTGCTTGCGACCACGAGATCTGAGCCACTTTTTCAGGATAGTCTCCAAACCACTGCCGATAACTTGATGAAAATTTCCAAAACAATAAATGACACAAAGATAAAGCTTATAACACAAAACTTGATCAAGGAATTGGCCTAAGCAAGCCTAACGATGACATACATTTCGTCAAACACTTTGAGAACATGTAATCTACAGGTCATGGATGCATATTTAAACATAGGGGTCTGGTACTTATATGAAAATCATCAAGAAGGTCTAATTCCCTCTCATAATAGTGCAATAACATCTATTAGGTCATGCATTCAACCACCAATAATTCACTAATCAAAACATGATAAGAGCCATAACTAGAATATGTCATGAAACCATGCTTCTGACCAGCGTATAACAAGAATAATAACAGTAATAGAATAGCCATTAAAGCCACATAATAACAAGTACATTTACTCTTAAAATACAAGAGGAAATCCCTGGATGCGGGTGGGCAATGACGTTATGAGAGTTATGATCCGACAGGCGGGCCCGTGGCAAGCCCATTGGTTTGCCTACGGAAGGCATGTACTTATATCTAGAACAATTAATTTGATAGGCCATCACCGTACGCGGCATTTATGTTGGTGGGGAGGCCGAGATACCAAGAGCTTCAACACGAAGCCTCCGACCCCTTTGGCCCTGTCCTCAGGTGAGAATTCAGATGCTTTGATTTGGAATTATGATGCTCTGCCAGTCTCCATGTCGAGGCAGCTCTGGCCAGTAGGTTCTCGTTGTTCGCCGGAAGCTGAAGTGCACAGCCTTCGCACCACTGTTGGAAGGCACTGCCCGCTGGCCTCCTGCATTAGTTTATCCATGGTTACCATTACTCGCACAGCCTGTTCTGTGCTCAGCACCTCCCTGCTCTGTTCGGCTTTTGCCCCCACCTTCCTCCGCTGTGATACTCTCTCAATTCCGCCAGCTCCCAAGATTTCAGTGTTGCAATGCCAAAGTTGAGGCATCATATGAGATTCCGCAGGGGAGGCTCCAGGCGTAGTCGCTCCCCTTCCCCTTCATCCCACTCGTCCTCCTCTCGCAGTCCCTGTGATAATGCTCCCCGCCGTCTTCGTGGCAGTGGTCAAGCTCGTCGCCTTCCTCCCTCCCCGCGAAATGATTCCTTCGCCTCTCATCATTACTTTGAACCTCGGCCTACTTTCATCGCCTCTCCCCCATCTTCTGAGCCCCCTATCAGCTTGTAAGCCTCTCCTTCTGGTCTGCCTGTTTCTTTGCCCATTGACAAAGGTTCCTCTCGCTCGATAGGTGACAGCATCTCTGGCCCACTCCAGGCCACAGGGACACTTGCAGGCGAGCGTGAAGCGGCGGATGTCGCTCCTCAAAGAGTTCCAGATCCAGATCTTGATGAAAAGGAAGGATGGGGGTGCAGAATTGAAGAGGAATCACCCTCAGGTGACTATCGACTCTAGCGCTACTGCTTTTTTCTCTCGCCATCATGTCTAGTATTTTGAGCATTTTGCTGGTTTTGTCGCCTACGTTTCTTAGCTTGACTAAACTGATCTTTGTAGTTAATTTAGTTCTAAATCTGTGTACGATTTGGTTTCCCCTGGTGGGCGGCTCAGTTTTTTGGCTCACTGTTGTTAAGTCAAGGCTGGTTTCCTCTTGCGAGGCAGCTCTCAAACGCTTCTCGGGCCGATTTCCCCTTGTGGGCGGTTCAATTTTTGATATCTTGTTGACTATATGACGGCACTCTGAAGCCTAGAACTCTTTGTACCATATGTTACATTAATAGATTTAAGCTTACTTAGAAAAAAAAAATACAAGAGGAAATGAACTCTTATTAACATATGAAAATTCAACTAAGTCAGGGACTTCCACATACCACATGACCATAGATTGGGCTGAACCAAATCTTTCTTTCAGCCAACCACCCCCATGCCATATTCCAAGCATTAATGTGGGACACAACAAAACAACAAAGGCTTCCTTAGGAGTTACCGCATATCCCACCATTACTGGTCAAGGGATTTCTAGCCCAGAAACCCTTACCAATACAACCAGGCCTTACTGCAATCATGTCATTATCCATCAAGGGATTCCTAGGCCAAACAATAAACATACACTACCAAGATTTACCGCAATCCTACCAAAATTGGTCAATGGATCACTAGGCCCTAACAAGCTTAGATGCCTCCATATTTCTTCACCAATACCTTGAGGAATTTGCTCGTCTCAACCCTCAGGCTTTACCTCATATCCTGCCATTACCGATTAATGGATTTCTAGGCCCTTGGGATTTTCCTAAGGCCACCTCACTAGGTT
Organism: Pinus taeda; assembly: GCA_000404065.3. Taxonomy (NCBI): domain Eukaryota; kingdom Viridiplantae; phylum Streptophyta; class Pinopsida; order Pinales; family Pinaceae; genus Pinus; species Pinus taeda. The sequence continues at coordinate 40,528 of APFE030805146.1, forward strand.
CCAAAACCATCCAGCTCTTCAAAGCTCAACCAAGTAAAAGAACTCCATCACACCATGGCTATCCGGAAATGGCAAGGCAAGGTTGAAAACCATTGTCACACCTGGAAAAACCCATGCCAATGGCAGCAAGAGAACCAAATACACACATGCATGTACCATGCATGCCAAAACTAGCAGGGAAATCATACATGCAACTCGATACTTGCAAGTGATCTCGTTGTAGCCACTTGATCCAACTCTTCCTTGCTTGATCTTTTCTTTCCTTTTATTTCTTGTCCTTCCTTTGCCTTCCTTTCTCCAATACTAGAGTTCTCCAAGAATGCTCTAAGTGTGTAAGAGTATGAGAGAGAGCTCCAAGCTAAAACTGACAACAAGCTGTGAACTGATCCTCGAAAGCCTTCTTATCATTGAGGCCTCTATTTTCTTCAATTTCCATTATTTTTCCTTCAATTTCTTCCTCACATGCAACATGTGACTTTTCACCTTTCTTTTCTCTTATTTTCCTTTATTTCCATAAATAAAATGCTAATTAATGTCTCTTTGTCTTTTCAAAACCTTTGTTAATGTCTTTGTCAATTTCTTTAGCCATAATAAACCAAAATGAAGACCCACTAGGATATTTTGCCCAACATTATGCTTGAAATACGTGTCCTGTGATCTTGGTCTTATATTTCCTTTATTAACTTTATTACATGGATTTTTAACAGGGTTTGTTACAGAACCCAAGATGTTTATAAGACTTTAATAAGAAAATTCAAAAATCCATAATGGCATGCTCATATCAATTCTTAGTATCAATGAAGAATATAATGTTTTGCAGTGATAATGGAATTAATTACAATTTAACAAGTGGAAACGGAAGGACAAAACCAAAAGCAAAATCTACTTCCAAATGGTTAGGGAAACTATTCAAATTCTAAAATTGTAAGATGAGGGTTGTTGGACATAACTGTCTCAATGAGTCATGCAGTATACTTGTTGAATTTATTTGTTTGGGGAAGCTTCTTTTATTTATCATGTTGGTTTAAATATATAAACAAAATATTATTATTTCTATATTTTTAAAAACATTATATAAAATAAACAAAAGTGTTTATGTTCAAACATGAAAAACCCTCGTCCACGGGATCTTAGATAAATGGTGATTGTGTGTGCTCTGTTAAGGCACTCCTTGATATGAAGTCACAGGTTCAATTCCCCGCCCCAATCGGGGTGATATATTGGACATGATGAAGACGTAGTCCCACCAAGCTTACAAAAAAAATCATGAAAAAGTCTTCATCCTTTAATTTCCTACTAAGAGATAAGGACTTGCATAAATTTTTAGTGGGTAGTAATTTACACTTTTACCCCTACATGTTAAAGCATTGAAGAAAATATAAATAATGGTAGGCAGTCCCGATAGCTATATTTATTTCCATCTTGTTCCTATTCATTTTTTATGCAAATACGTGCTTAAATTATGGTGGGAGAAATTAGGTGATAAGCTTAACAATGAAAAATAATTGCACAAATATTTAAAAATCATCGCATAAATATTGCAACTATATCTAGAAATTATGGCAAAACAATTTGAGGTGGTTATCCACATGGCACAAAGGATGTAATAAGACCTTCAAAGTTATGGTCCAATGAAATGTTTGAAAATATTTCAATAATATTGAACTAGTACAACCACATTAAAAATATTAATGTAGTTGATATGGCATAAGGCTTCATAAATATAACAAAAAAAACTATTGCAACGCAAAGAATGCCTTATCAATGCACACATTTACTTGATTAACCATGTATAAAAATATTATGGGTCAACTTTCACTTGAGAAAAAAATAAATAAAATAAATAAATAAAATAAAATTACACATCTTATTGTAAAATGGACCATTTTGCTAAATAAAATTTGTTTATATATTAATTTCTTTATCTAATTAGAATATGAACTTATTAGAATTGGAATAATCTCAAATCCCTAGGAAATTGGTGGGTGGTAAGCCACGTTGCATGAATTTAATTTAACTTGAGAAAAAAAATAGAAATACATGTCTTATTGTAAAATAGACCATTTTGGTGAATAAAATTTTCTTATATATTAATTTCCCCGTCTAATTAGAATATGAACATATTAGAATTGGAATAATCTCACATCCCTAGGAAATTGGTGGGCAGAGAGTCACCTGACACAAATATAAATTTTAAAATTTATTAAAAGTCACTTGAACCTAACAAACTTTGTAATACACTATAATCATTGATAAACATTAAGACTAAGCATATGCTAAACATATTCCCTTGAGAATCAATCTAACCATTAATTATTAAAAAAAAGAAGTCAACATATCATCCCCTAAATTGAAATAAAAACTTTTGACAAAAATAAATATTTATTTTTAAAACTAAACATTATAACTTGCATTGATCAATGCTAAACTGAAATCTTACTAAAAATAATAAGAAAAATCAAATTACCCTATATAAAATCAATTTACATTTAAATTAATTTATAATTGTAAGAAGAGCTTCAGCGTAAATCACATGAAAAAGACCTTTGTCGACGCGTTTCGAACCAACTAGTGTGGTTCATCGTCAGGACAAGTTGAAGATACAGATCTAGTTCAGCGTGTTAAATAGTCTAAGCAGAGACTCAAACGGCTAAAAAGACTAACGGCTACTTTCCAACCCAGGACCCAGTCAAACTTAAGTTTGACTGGGTCCTGGGTTGGAAAGTAGCCGTTAGTCTTTTTAGCCGTTTGAGTCTCTGCTTAGACTATTTAACACGCTGAACTAGATCTGTATCTTCAACTTGTCCTGACGATGAACCACACTAGTTGGTTCGAAACGCGTCGACAAAGGTCTTTTTCATGTGATTTACGCTGAAGCTCTTCTTATAATTATGACGGATCACAGAAGCCTCAATTCTACAATAATTTATAATTTTCAAAAAAATCATTACTTTGGAATTCGAGAAAGCTGAGCTCTGATACTGCCCACTTAATGTCGGAGTTCGGTCTGTCCTCCTTGTTTCTCCACCTTACACACTCGGACCGATAGTTACCCGACTTCACCAACAACCGACTGGTCAAATTTTGAAGTAGTTTATTAATTTCGGGAAAGGTCGATAGGTGTGCAGACGTAATATATTATTTGTGGCCCCCGCTGGAAACAAACCGGAGGTCAGCCTTGCCCTCTTTCTTCTTCCTCTTCACACCCGATTACGCTGACCATCTGACATCCGACTACCCTGACCATCAAAACTCCACCCACAAATGGAAACTAAATACAAACTCAACCAGCCTCATATATAAAGTATTCTTCATTTTTATATTATATATTATATATATATATATCTTAGAAAAATATTAGAAAAAGGAAATGTGATTATGAAGTAAAAGAGTTTCTTCAAAATGGTATATTTTAAATTAAATAAATTACAAATTGACTCGTTAAAATGTTTCTACAAAATCAAAAAAGCTAAAAAAATAAAAACTAAAAAGGTTACGAGTATCCAAATACTTAGCGTCAATATGAAGTCGGAAGTCGAGCCATTTTTCCATTTCCACAAGACTCGTCAGCAAGGTCCCGACCCCGACTCCTATCATGTTCTTTTAAATAGTTGAGGAACGGTTGGCGTAAACATCTAGCCACCTAAGAAAATAACCCCGACCTCAGTCGGGCCCGACGCTTAGTTGGAATTCGTGTTTGTTAGTGGATATGGAAGGCTCCATCCCTACTCACCTTGTGAAACCATAGAAGATCTGTCGCTCAAACAACATAAAGAATTATATTATATATATAATATATATATATAATTATTAGTATCAAAAATATTGAAAAAACAACATAAAGAATTATATTATATTTATATATATATATAATAATTAATTTAGTATCAAAAATATTTGAAAAAAAAAAATCATTGATTTTACTTAAAAACTTATTTAATTATTAAATATTAATTTAATTTAATTATTTCTTAAAAATAATTAATATTATATTAAGCTGTTGGTTGGTTATTATCCAATGTTTTTTTATTGCTAAATTTTAGGCTTTGTAGCATGGTGTGTTTTCATTTATTATATTGTTTTTGAGTTATCTTTGTCCATGGAAGAAAATCTAGAAAAATGACCGATTTTGATGGATTAATTGACATCTTTTAAATATTTATTTTATATTTTATTCCCTATCATTTGCATCAAATCTTTTACAAATCGTGTCAATTTATCCTTTATTGCTCTATATTACTCACTGTATATTAAAACGAGTTTGTTGTGAATGCATTAAGAGAATTTCAAAGTAAAATACTGAATCTTTTACATTTATAGAAAATGATGTAAATCATGCAAACTTTATCCCTGGTCTATCTGTTATTACTCACTGTATAATAAAAAGAGCTTGTTTATATATACTTATTAGCTTTATTCTCAAAGAGGGTATTAGTCATTATATTATTTTGTACTAAATCAAGGGAATATCTAAATCAATTTGGTATTTTATCTATTGAAGGGAAGATTTGGATGTTTTTGTATTTAAGTTTAATTTGATGCTTCTCAAACAAGTTTGACATATTCCTGGCCATATTCCTGGTAACTAATAATTAGGTTTGTTAAAGGTTCAAAAGTCTAAAATTTTCATAAATGTTAATGTTCTATTTATATTAAGGTAGGTTGTAGAATGTTTAATTTGCGGTTTTATTTTCTCTTGTTCATATATTTAAGAATTTGATGATATTCATATTTTTTTAATTAGAAATTAGGAAAAATAGTGATACAAAATTGTTTATATAAACAAATAAGTGGTTTTAAATGATTCAATGAAATCATGATAATTAAATTGTGATTTTGATTTAATTGGATTATAATATTTAATTTCTTTGTAATTTTTTTTATCAATTAAATTATAATTTTTAAGATTTTGAAGAGATCGTAATGGGGAATTTTCATTTTTAAATTACACAAAATTAAATGTTTTTACAAATTATTATATTTATAATTGTTTTAGATTAAATAATGTTATATTGAAAAAACAAAAAACTATTTATACTAAAAAATTAATAAAAAATAACAAATTGTCCTTTTGGGGTAGTTCAATTAGCAATGGTCGTGGAAACAAAGTCTCACAGAACCAAAAGTCTTGGGTTCAAATCTTTTGCTATCCCCAGATTTGGGTGAGAAGTTGGACATGATAAAGATGTAGTCCTCCCTAGCTTACAAAAAAATATATATAACAAATTAATTTGAAATAAACTTATAGCTCAAGAATTTTAACCCTCTTAACATAAGTAACACCGTGTGGCAAAAATACCAACAAATATTTGGGATTATAGAAAGAAAGTTAGAAAGCATAAAAACAACAATTGAAACATGGAGTAGCAAGCCGTACCAAAACGCCATCCTCAACCATGCTTGGAACCTGTCAATCGGATTTTTCCTTTGGAATCTCTGGAAAGCCCAAAACAGGGTCATATTCAGAACAGAAAAAATTGATACATGGGAAACCTGGAACCAAATTATGGGGAATATAAGGGAAACAATAATTCTAGAAAATTGGACAGAGGAAGACTGGAAGACGGAAGGTATGGAAACAAGCATCATGAACCGACTGGATATTAAAGTAAAAAATACAAGCAAAAAAAGGAAAATACAAGATGCAAAACAGGTAAGAGCGGAAGAAAGGTACAAGAACCCCCATCAAGGATTCACAAAACCAAACTTCGACAGGGCATCCAAAGGCAACCCAAGGGAGGCGGGTATAGGAGGGATATTCAGAGACGAAGAAGGAACGATCATAAGAGTATATGCAATGGACTATGGCATGGCCACCAACAATGAAGTAGAGTATCATGCACTAAATAGAGCACTGGAGATTGCAATACGAGAAGGATACCAAAGATTTCAAATCGAAGGGGATTCTAAGCTGGTCATAGACACTATAAAACAACTACAGCAAGGAGTAAATGTGGAAAAACTAAGCAAAAGTTGGCGGACGGCATGGGTGATTACAGAAATTGAAAAGCAACTACAACGATTGGCATATATTATCGCGTCCCATGTGAAGAGGAAAGGAAATGCTCCGGCGAATCTCCTCGTGAATTGGGGATGCCGCAATAGAGAGCACCAGTTAGATGCGAGAGAAACAGAGCTAAATAGGAATGATGAAATGAACCAGATAAAACAGGTAGTCGAAGCAGATCAAAGGCAGCAAGAGAATCCGAATGACATCAAGAGGAGGGAAGAAAGACGAAGGCATATGCAGGCAGATCAGAATAGATCATCCTTGGAATAGAACAGAATGGAATAAAGGACCAAGCGGGCAAGGATGACGGAAGAAGAAAGAGAAGGAACAGACCCGAGAAACATGGGAGCAGAAATGGAAGGAAGTGGGCACAGGGAGAATAGAACAGCAGGACCAAGAAGGGGCGGCAGAGGAGAGCCAGATGGCAATGCGGAGTCAGCAAAGGGATGGCAAGAGCAGTTGGGAGAAGATAGTCATAAATGAAGCATGGAGAACAAGACATTTAGGTAGCATCCCAAGGAAAGTGGGTCGGAAAGCGTGCCACGAATCGTTGGAAATGGAGACAGCTGGAGGAAAGGTTGATACAGAGGGATATAAAAAGCATAAAGTATGAGGGATAAAATGCATGTTGCATGCGGACGTGGGAGAAGAAAGGTGGTGAGAGAGAACGCGTAGAAGGCCAAAGACAGCTGCAGAAGATCGATCAGCAGCTCCAGACTGACGGGTATGTGACAACTTCTCCTCCTCACTTGGAAAAAAGTTCTTTCATGAAGCAAAATATAGGCATGCAGTTAGACAGGACTAGTCTGCATCACCCCATTTTTAGTTATAAATTTAAGATAGTCTGGGTCAGGGGAAAGCCCTGCGACTCCATGGTTAGGAAGGATGAATATAGTAGTAAGGGGAAGGGCTCACCTCAAGAGAAGAACCCAATATTCCTTGACCCCTGTAAAAGAGGGGATGCCTCTGGAAGGCCAAACCCTGAGATTATGCCCTCGGTAAGGCGAACCTGAAATATCCAAGCAAGGAAGCACAGGCCTTCCATAGGAACTAGAGATTTGGGAAAAAAGCAGGAGGGGATCCCTGAACCAGAGGAAATTAAAATAGGAAGGAGGTTAGGAAAACTTAGGAGAGATAGGCGGTGTCTGGAACTCAAGATGGTCCGCATGGCCCAGAAAAACTGCACTATCTATCATAGAGTATCCCTCACCAAAGAAAACTTGGGACAGGGAAGTTCTAGAGAGGCTTTGGGTCTTTATTCTAGAAGTAGACAGAACTCGAAAGAACCCATGCAAAGAGATGGCAGTGCTACCCCCTTAATTCACAAGTTCCCAATGGATAAAACCGACCTCTATGTTTATACTGTGATAGGTCTAACAAATAGTGAGGGTCAACAGTAAACCAGCAAGTCTATTTGAAGGATCAGAGCATTAGGAAGTTGTCCAGCAAAAACATGGCACCAAGGAGAAGCAAAAGGAATATCAAGAAGAAAGCCGAAACAAGTAGTACGAGCCAGAAAAAAGGCAGAAAATCAGCAAGGGATTAGGTAAAGAAACTAGTGGACGCTTACATGAAAGCAAATGCGCAGGAAATTCGGGAATAGCTTTGGAGCTGGGAACGTTACTTAAGACAAAATTTTCAAAGTAGGAACCTCCCCTTGCATGAGTGGGAAGAAATGATACAAGACCCAGGCACTACAAATGGCAGATAATCATTGTACACCAAAACTTTGCAACTTTACTAGATCATGAAACACATAGTCGCTCGAACCATGACCGTCCATCAGGAGCACATGGAAGGAGAAGTGGAGAACCGACAGGAAAGAAACAAAGAACCGAAACATATCAGCAGGGAAATAATGAAGGAATTGGCAACCATCTAGATCCAAACATACAGGAACAACCTTTCTTTGGGCCGTATTGGGCAAACTCTGTCTGAGCTAAAGTGGAAATTGTTTCAGCAGGGACGAGAACTCCCTGGCCCAGGAGTTAAACTGCAGAACAAAGGAAAGAAGATGATGAATCCGTAGGCAACCTTCCAAATAGCCTCCTCAGATGAGTAGTTGTTTTCATCAATATTTTGTCTATAGTATTTTGAATTTCTAGGTCTAAAAAACTAGAGAGTACTTGGAAGATGAGTAGTTGTTTTTTGCAATATTTTGTCTAAAGTTTTTTGAATGTCTAGGTCTAAAAAACCAGAGAGTACTTAGAAGATACAGATGTTGATGATGAACTTATTTAAGTTTCGGAATGGATATAATGCGGACTGATGGCCACTTGGTTTCCTTCGGGCAGGTGGCTGGTTAGTCGATGTGTTGGGCATGTAAATTTCGAAAAATAAAACAAAAAAAGTACTACCTTGTTTACAAAAAAAAAAAAAGAAATTAACCCTCTTAACATTTTAGATTAAAACCAGTTTACACTAATTACTTTTTTAAATAAAATTTGATTAAAACTAATACAATAATTTAATAGGATTTAGAAGTTATTAAGTAATATCAAACTTCACATCAAACTTATGTAATCACAAGTGAGTAAAATTTAGAAGGAAATGGAAATTGGGGAAATAAATTAAAAACAATTGTTTATATCACTTGAAATATAGACCATTTAAGGAAAATTTATGTTTTCTGAAATTTTAACTCTTGATATTTAATGATTTAAATTGATTACTTTCATAAACAAAATTTAATAAAATATTATTACATTTTTTCGAGCGATGGATGTCGGCGGTTACTTTCGATGGCAGGGCTAGGTCTTTATCAAGGTTTTTTCCTGCAAATCCATGAGCGGACAGTGCTATTGTTGTTGACAACTTCCCATTTTCATTTTGCCTTGGGTCTACATGGAGGCACTATAATTTCTACCATCCCCTCACCCGATGCGATTCTTACCCTAACTGACGCTTGGTCTCGAGGTGGTTTATCCTTTCTTTTATTCAGTCTTTACAAAGTTTTGTAGGGGTTGTCTACCATTTTTGTCTCCACGAGATTAGCATGTGAAATTGTCAGCATTAGAAGGCTTTTTTCTCGTTGGTGGTTATAACTGAATGGTTACGGTTCTTGTCGTGGCTGTTTGTGAAGGGTTTCCTGCCAGTCGATCACCAGGTTCCAAGGGTTCTCATATTGAACATCGTTCAGTAGACATGAGGGTTCATTACCCATTTTTTTTCTTGGAATGGTCCCTAGTTTTTTACGGCAACAAGAGTCTGGATGGAAAAAGAGCTCCTAGACTACTCCTCAGACTCATTGACCCCAAAATACCTTTGGGTTGATTACATACACTCGTCATCAACTGAGTCTGCACCGAAGGGTAACCGTTTACTAGCTTCTCATGTCACGAAACTCTCCACACTCATGAATGAAATGGAGGTTACACTTCAGGAGATGGGTAAAAAACAATCAGAAACGGTCGTTTCGAAGGGATTATTTAGTCTGGGTGAGGGCTCTAAGTCTCCCTTTCTTTCCATACCTTCACCATCTGAGCTCCAATACTGGTCTCAGGCACAACCGATTATTACGAACTCTCACGAGGGCGTGGGAGTCATTGTGGTGGGTAGTAGTGGCTTGCTTCTCGGTGAGCAGGATATTGTTGCATCACATGTTGGCCTCCTCAGTTCAGCGCCCATCTGCTCCGCTCACCTCTATGTTGTTTCAGCACAACCCTTTGGGTATTTCAACAACATAGCTAGGCAAGACACTAGCAGCAAGGAAAACAGGTCCTCAGACTCAGACGAGAAACCTCAAGCAGAGGACGCCTAGGCAGCACAACATCAAAGACAGAGAGAAAAGAAAAAATCCAAGCACTCAAAATTTAGAGAATGGGAACGTTGCCTCGTGTTCAGGAAGGGAATTTCAATGGCCCAAGCATCCCTAATGCAAAGCACCATGCTTGTGGGCAGGGTTAGGGGCAGAGACTATACACATGCTCGATTGATGAAATGGATCGCGGAGGTATGGGGGAATTTGTTGGTGAAACTACCTTGTATCATCACGATGTCTCGGGGGTGGTTCGCCCTTATCTTTTTCACAGCCGGACTAGGTGGATTGAGTTCTAATGAGTTATTGGCACATTGAAATGACCCTAGTGCTGTTGAAGAGATGGTCACCACTTTTCGACCCTGAGAAAGAAAACCTAGGCATTGATCCGATATGGGTATGTCTTTCAGGCCTTCCGCTCGAGTTTTGGGTAGATGAGATCTTTAGAGTTATTGGAGATGATTTAGGGGTGTATCTTGACCACGACAAGGCTTACCAGGTGTTGGGAGTGGGATCCCCCAAGGGCGGTTTTGGGGTTAAAAGCCCATGTTTAAGTTAAGTTTTTGTAATATTATTATAAAGACTCCACATTTTGTGGTCGCAAAGCGCGAAGGTATTATGTGTCACAAAGGGTAGCCCACCCTTAGTTTTGTAAAGTAAAGCCGACTGTAAGAGATCTACCCATGGTTCGTGAACCATGGGATTGTATAAAAAGAGCTAAGCTCTAAGTAGTTAGAGATAGAGATGGATGGATAGAAGAAGTAAGAGATTCGTAGCTTTAGAGAGAGAAGTCTAAAGTATTGGGTTATAGCATAGGTAGAGGCTCTGCAGTTGAGTGCACAGAGGCCTAGGGTAGAAGTCCAGAGATGAGTGTGCAGACCCCTGTAGCTGTGTGCACAGGGTGAACATAGTCTGTAATACTTTGAATATATTAATAAAAGGAGTTATTTTGCAATTTCTGTGTAAAAATTTCCTTTATTATGCTTATATGGTGTGCGAATGTATTCAATTACATTGAATAATTGAACGCAATCACTTATATCTGCTTATGCGGTGATAGCTTTAAGTATTTCACAAGATAAGCAGATCACTTGGAATAATTGAGGAATCTGCACTACACGATACCATAGCAGCGCAAAAGTACCTGAGCCACAAGTTAGGGCTGCGTGAAGGTTGGCTGTATACTTCCACAAAGGTATTGAAGGCTGGAATAAAGGGTTTGTCTTACAAGCCCTAGAGCAAGATCACTTGCGTGAAGGTAGGGACAAAAGGGATCAAGCGACATCAAAACCATCTCAAGGGTGCAGAAACTTGGTTCCAGCATCCCCCCATACTACTTCAGGTGAGACTTCGGTCTGCGCTCCATGGGCTGATGCTGAAAGGGCCAGTAGTGTAGGGGTTTGTTTGGCTGATTAACACAGAACCTGGGTCAGGCCCCTTCAAGCCAACAAATGGTTCCATTGTCGGGACCGGAATCTGCATAAGAGATGTGTGATGTCATATCACTAGAATCCAACTAAGAAGGAGATTAGAGACTAATTGGATAGAAAAATCCACGAATTCATGGCACGGGAGAACAGAAACCCGCGATTGACAAAGGAACATTGGTTGGACCGGTACCTGTATACATAAATCCATAAGATCTTTTTTTGCTCTTTCCCTATTGAGCTATATGAGTGGATCGTGAAGCTAGCAAATAGTCAAGGAAGGTGGAAACTTGACGGTCCTATTGTGTGGACCCTAGAGCTAGTGCGAAGGTTGGAAGCATCAGAGGATAAGATCATCCGTGTTGTCGATCATTGGCTCGATCGTGTCATACGAGGATTTGTGACTGAATTCACGGTCGACACCTCAGTCAGTTATAGCGAGGTGGGGCAACGCTTTTTCAAAGGACCACGAGGTAAGTACATAAAATCTTTGAATACTTGGATTAAAATATTTTTGTGCGAAAAATGGGTTATGTAGCTACCTTGATGTTCGAGATTACGCGAAGCGGAAAAATTTACAAAAATGAAGGAAATAAGGGTCTAGAGTATAGCCCCTTGATTTCACCTTCGCGAAGGGATGAAGAAGGGATAGCGAAGGTTTCTCTACGAAGTGTTATTCAGTTAATAATTCAAGGATTCCCGCGAATACCACCTCCACCCACACCAACTCTGACTTCATTTCCATCGCCTCCAACTTCACCCATACCACCTCTACTGCGGTTTAATATGGCAAATACAATGAAGTTTCCTTTGTTCAAGGCTTGGGAAATGAGGACCCAGAATAATTCTGGTTCGTTGTAAGGGTTGTATGGGAAGCTCAAGGTGTTACAGATGATCATATAAATAAGGCGACATTGGTTAGCGCTCTGCAGATCACACACTAACCTGGTATATTAAGTACTCTAACGATAACCCGAATGTTGGAGTAGAAGACACCCAAGAAGCACTAAATAGGGAATTTAGCAGGCCTAAATATGAGGTGTGGTCGATTGTGGGATTCAAAGAGATTTTGATGCAACCAAGTGAGATGCCTTGGGAACTAAATCAAAGGCTAAAATGTAAAATTTGCGAAGCCAACATGAATTTGACAGATGGACAACATTGTGAGTGGTTTGTGGCTTCGCTACCACCACACTTAAGGAGTGTGTTGTCGCAGCAGAAGATAACAACTTAGGAAGAGGCCTTATCGATTTCCATAAGACTACATGAGACTCTGATGCAAGATCCTAATCTAGGAGTTTAGTAGATCCATGTGCGGCTGAAGAATTTGTGCCTTCAGATGCAAAGTCTGAAGCAGGACAGGAGGGTTCGACGAGAGGTACGCGAGGAGGTATGTTGCTTGAAATGCAAGAGTCAAGGTCATGACAAAGACCATAACCTAGTATTTGTGAATTACCTTGCAGGAGCAGGACCAATGCCTTTAAGTCTGAAAGATCAAGCAAGGCCTAGCGCGGGGCTTGCATTATGGTGCGCTATCAGTCAGGTAGCTGGAAAACATGACACGAATAACTGTCACTTACTATATAAGTATGTACAAGCACCGCAACAGTTGTTCTACAACTTTTGTAGGTTGGTAGGACATGATGAGCGTGCTTGCAGGAGCTATGACTTGATGATGGATAGAACTCCTTCCTACAGGGTTCAGGCCAAAACATGGCCCCTTGACCAGAATGTAGTGATGGCACGGACAGGATTTTAGGGGTGCGGACTAGGCCAAGGCAGAGGAGGACCTGGTAGAGGTCACGGACAGTTGATTAGCTACAATTGTGGAGGACTGGGATACTATGCCCAGGATTGCACTAATCCAATGTATCCATCGTGCAAGTATTTCACATTGTTTGATCATGAAATAGAAGATTGTCTTATGCTGATAGTTAGAATACGAGACAAAGGGGCGCTACCACCTCCACCAACTCAGAACCTACAGATGATGAGGTCTGAGCTACGCAAGGAAGATCCAAACGTAAATATAGTGCTCAAGAGAGGGATCGCGACAGGGGATGACAAGGGGAAATAGCCAAAAGATAGTACATGGGTTC